>WAAD01041413.1:25626-36695 GCA_013389945.1 Fregata magnificens | reverse complement strand
ATGTACAAGAGCATGTTAACTGTGGGGGGGAAAACCAACTTCATCCCTTCCTGATTCTCCTACTTAGTTCTACAGTAACTGAGTACAATTTATCTGCTTTAGTTTTGACAGCCTTGAAAAGTGCTCCATGTGAGTCTGCTGGAAAGCTCACCGATATTTTACTTCTGCACAGAACTTACTCAGAGAGATAATATCTTTTTCCTTTGGCAAACATACAAGACTGGGCTTCCTTACAGATTTCCTGGAGGCCAGGATGATGAAAAAAAACCCCAAACCCAGAATACTATTTTCACACTACCATTCTAAGCTTTAACTTTCCCCAGTTTACCCTGATAGAAGTATTTTAAGGCATGACTGCAGTGTCAGGGTAGATCTGTCCCTTTCTGTTGCAGAAAAGTATTATACTGCTCTATGAATGTTGTCAGAATCCAAGTTACATCACAATAAATTCAAAAGTAACTTCTGTGACTAGGTGATTTAACAACACATGTAAATAATATATGTAAAAATATCTCAAGTTCTGTGCTGACTTGAGCCTTATGGCTATTTTGTTCGTGTGTGTATATATACATTTTGAGTTAGGTCAGTGATCAGTACAAAGCAGGATCTTACCAAAGTTCAACCTGTGGTGATGATTGTCCTGTGCTCTATAAATACCTAATTTCTGGGAGAGGTTTCAGTTTAGCTGTTTCTAAAAATTATTCTACCTGATGGTCCCTAAGATCCTCAATTAAATTAACTTGGAATTAGTCTGAATATTCAGGAACCCTAGCTGTAAAACTTGCATCCCTGTGCAAGAGGGGGTGGTATAATGGCTGCCAGTGATCCTGGCAAATGCCTTACCTAAGTCTGTAAGAAAATTATCACATGCTTTGTTTTTCTGTGGTCTTTCATTGGTTTTATTTTCGTATTCCAAATGGTGAAATGTATTCATGATATATAATACAACAGGTTGCAGGTAACAGTATACCAGATTTAAAATACTACGTGAAGTAGCAGCTGTAGAATTCATATTACTTTGACTTCTCCCCCGGGTTAGAGATTGTTTTTGAAATGGACACATAAAAAACAGCTGACAGAATACAGAGCAGATGTATTTCATTGTTGAATAAATTGGGAGTACTTTTGCCAATATGATTCAAGGCCTTTTTTGGGAGGTTGTTTTTTTGGTTGGTTTGGTTTGGGGTTTTTTGTTGGGGTTTTTTTGTTTAGTTCCAAGCTTCACTTACATGGATATAATTTCAAAAGGCAAATAAATTGATCAAGGGTTTCTTTTATCTTCATGTCAATCATGAGAGAGAGAGGTCTGAATGTCTTCTGAGGCAGTCTTAACTTTGTTAAATATATAATAAAGTTGAGGTTTCCTTGTATTGCTTTTAATATTAGAACCAAGGTTTCAGCAAGTAAATATTGTCTAGTAATGTACAAAAGATGCCTTTGGCATCTGTGCCTCACAAACATTTCTGGAATATGCTTGCGCTTTTTCTCGTGCCTTTTTTTTTTTCTTTTCTCCCCCCAAAACCAACCCTTTCATAAAATATGCTGAGCATAATCACTTCAAAATAACAATAGCAATAGCAAGAATTGTTGTACGGTGGAATTTTGGCTATAAAGGTTGTAGCTCTGACATGAAAAGTCTCTGTGATGAATATGGTTGATATTTTAATCATATTTTGTGAAAGATTAATTTTTAAAATGCTTTTACACTAATTTTTTCATAATGTCTTTGATTTTGGGGGTTTATACACTGATTTTACTGTCTGTAATGTAATACATCAGCGCTTGTACTATGCAATAGTTGTACAGTACTACTTTTCATGACTTGAATGTTTTGCGGTATAAACTGTAATTACATTCTTAAACGCATGCTTATTGGAAATAGCTTGAGGCAAGGTTGTGGACTTGACAAATATTGATGAGTCATGCAATAATTTCTTTCCTCTAAGTAACAGGAATTCTTAAACATCTCAGCTGCTTTGGAGTCTGTTCAGAATTTGTTTGTTTTAATTTTTCAAAGGTCAGGATCAACTGCAGGTTCTGCCATGCATGTGCTTATTACTGTCTCATTCAAATGGAAGATTTTATGTTTGAGAGAGATCGGTTTAGCTTTCCATAGCAGTGGGGCAAGTGATTCTGTTTGCAATGCTTAGGTTTGTTTAGTACACAACACTTTCAAATATTCATCAAAAGGAGAAACTGCTTGGAAGGTTTAACCATAGGAGACTTGCAAGTAGTATTCAAAGCCAAGAGAGAGAATCACAGTAATTGCTACTTGGTGAATTTTAGTGCTGTCAGCAATACATAGAAAGCAAGAAAAAAATCAAAGGTGGTTACATAGAAAATATTCAATTTATAGTTTAATTAGTTGGGGGAGTTTATACTGAGAGCAACAAAATATTCCTGTGATGTTGTTATAAATATCTATTTCTGTCTTGATTCAGTGCAATGTTAGTATCTCGTAATAGAAGCTATGCATGTGAAATGCCATTCTGTACTTTTTAGAAGTTCATCTTTTAACAGCCTGTAGAATAGATATAAGCAAAACGAGTAATGATGCCTGGCTGTTTGGAAACCTGTAAAACTCATCAGCACAGTGAAGGCAGTGCAGAAGTTCACCTGCTGTTCCTTGCACTGCTTCATGAGTCTTCACAGTATTGAGTGGAGATACTGGTTCCAGTCTCAGAAGCAAAAGTGGGGGGTCTTTTGTTTAGTTATTTGTTCAGGGGTGTTGGTTGGTTGGTTTTGGTTTGGTGGGGGTTTTTTTGGGGGGTTTTTTTTTGGTTTTTTTTTCCTGATACAGTGCTTTGCTCAGGCTGGTGAGCTAAGTTGCAGCTTCTTGACAGAGGTACGCTGCTAACAGCTTCAAAGCTAGCATCTTCAGTACTGTTAATACAGTCTGGGTTTCTTTTGTTTGGGCAGTGGGGATTTATTGCTTGGCTTTTTGTTTTTGTTTGGTGGGAGTTTAAAGGTACTTCTTCATTTGCTCTTCTGTCTGGTTGTAAGCATGGTCAGGGATATGCCTAAGTGAAACTGTTTGTTCTGCTTTATCACTACAAGTAAGACTAATTGTGCAAACCTAACATAGCCACAGCAAATGCTTGTGCACTGTCACTGCTGAACACTGGACGAGTACCTGTAAATTACCCGTATGTCAAGTTGAACAGGTGTATATGCCATTTTACTTCATCGCTTTTGTTTGGAAGGTCATCGTGCTGGAAAATTCTCAGTGGTATAATTGGGCATCAGTAAAATTAAAAACTGCAGTTGTGGTCCAAGACTTGCTTCTGCTTTCTGTGGCTCCCCCACTGGGATAGATTTTACTAATACAGAGGGATTGTGGTTCCTCTTCCGAAAGAAAGCTCATGGTGATTTTCATATAGCTGACTGCTTGTCAGGGCAACATCTATATAGTAAATGTTTTAACTTGAATTTCATTCTATTGTCCGTGAAAACTCAAACCAGGAAGGACAAATGTATAATTTCCTTTTTCTTTTTTTCTTTTTTCCCCCCCCCCTAATTCACAGGTTAACTTACTGAATTCTATTCATGACAACTTTCATCAGTAAGTAACAGTCATTTTTCTCATGATAGTTGAAATGAGTAGCAGTTGGAAGAATGAGAGTGGGCATGAGTTATAGAGTCTAAAAAATTGTTAGAATTTTTATTAATGTATTTATTAATTTATTATTTTTATTTTTATTTATTTTATTATTTATTTATTATTTATTACATTTATTAATGTAAACTATTTTATAAAATAGTTTATTAATTCTGTTTAAGCCAGTGTTTGGGGAATCAGACTTGGAATTACCTAACTTTTATAGCCAAAATATGTTTTTAATATCTGGCTCTTCAGTTGCAGTTGTGGAAAGAAATCATTCAGTCATCATTTTCCTGGCATTAATTTAAATATTTTTTCCATTTTGTGAAGCTGTGGTTATTACATTATGTACAAAACATTAGACTCGGACATATTTCAGACATGTTTATTATAGACTAACTCTGTATTTAAAGGTTTTGATGAAGTGTGAAGTCTTTAGGTAAAATCATGGTTCCCTTGGAAGTTCAAGGCCAAATATCAGTGTATGATGCAGCCGGCATTTCTTTTTTTTCCTGTGGTTTTTTGACTTCACAAAAAAAAGTCCAGTACGAATTTTTGTCACNCCCCGGGGTTTTGGATTGGTCTTTTTTTGTTGGGTGGGTGTGCAGAGTAGGGGGGGGTGGGAGGGTGTATTTTCTTTGTTTTATTTTTCTTAATCTCTTTAAGATATGTTACAAGTCTAAAATTACTTCTGGGCTTNTATTATTTTTATTTTTATTTATTTTATTATTTATTTATTATTTATTACATTTATTAATGTAAACTATTTTATAAAATAGTTTATTAATTCTGTTTAAGCCAGTGTTTGGGGAATCAGACTTGGAATTACCTAACTTTTATAGCCAAAATATGTTTTTAATATCTGGCTCTTCAGTTGCAGTTGTGGAAAGAAATCATTCAGTCATCATTTTCCTGGCATTAATTTAAATATTTTTTCCATTTTGTGAAGCTGTGGTTATTACATTATGTACAAAACATTAGACTCGGACATATTTCAGACATGTTTATTATAGACTAACTCTGTATTTAAAGGTTTTGATGAAGTGTGAAGTCTTTAGGTAAAATCATGGTTCCCTTGGAAGTTCAAGGCCAAATATCAGTGTATGATGCAGCCGGCATTTCTTTTTTTTCCTGTGGTTTTTTGACTTCACAAAAAAAAGTCCAGTACGAATTTTTGTCACAGCAGTACAATTCAGTAGAGTCACGGGGGAGGAGATGGCCATTTTAATAGCTTTAAACAAGTCTTCCCATTATTTCTTTTTGTAATTCTGTTGTGAAATTACAAGCTTCTTTTATTTCCAGAGTAATTAATTATCTCCTGACTTACTTCGATACACTTGTATCCTTCTGTGTTTGGTCAGAAATTTTGATTTTTTTTTTTTTTGTTTTGTTTTTCTCTATTGTGATATCCAAAACTTTTAATTACAACAAGAAACAGGAATTAAGTATTTCAGATGTTTTCCTTTGCAGCAGGGATTGTAGATCTGTTTTGCTCAGTGATGAGATCCTTTTGATTCTGTCCAGTCAGTAGAAACCAATGCTGTAACTGACCCCGGGGTTTTGGATTGGTCTTTTTTTGTTGGGTGGGTGTGCAGAGTAGGGGGGGGTGGGAGGGTGTATTTTCTTTGTTTTATTTTTCTTAATCTCTTTAAGATATGTTACAAGTCTAAAATTACTTCTGGGCTTTCCCTATTAGGGCATGAAATTATTTTTTAGAATGTTTGCTGATCTACTAGTCCTCTACTCGCCTTCTTAATACTCACAACAGCTGCTTTTCTTAAAAGTTTGCGCTTTTGGTTAGTTAATAGCAATTTGTTTCTGTACAACACCTAAGAGAGAGGAGCAGACTTGAACCGACAAGGTGAACGCTTGTGATGAGCTCTGTAGTCTCTGTCTCCATCTCTTTGATAGTTTATACCAGCTGAAGAGCTGCGCTGTTATCTGAAATCAGTGATTAAAAAGATGAATTTTTACATAGAACACTAAGCAATGTGAATTCTTGGACATGGATAAATATGCAAGACAACTGTAGATGAGACACGTTGTCCTACATTCCTGTCAGTTGTTATCTTTTTTTCTTTCCAGAGCAATGGCATCTTCTGGTTCTCGTGAGCAGTTTTTACGGCAGATGGAGCAGATTGTAGAAGGCATCAAACAGAATCGGATGAAGGTCTGAGGCTCTTCTCACTTTCTTTGCTAGAACCTGGGAATTATTTCAGAAAAGCCTCTTGGATAATAACTGTGCATGGAGACATCCATTATGTGAGGTGCAAATGAAGCAACTAACAAGTATTACTTCTTTTCACATCCGTAAGAAACTGTTCACCACTGAAATGTTAATGAATAGAGTAGAACAGAGGTATTATAACACTTCTCTCCGGATGGGAAGCTTATATCCCTAACTTCATTATTGGCAATGTAGTGATGTAGATGCTTGAAACAGCTATATGTCACTGAAGTCAGTGAGAATTCTTCCATTTGGATTGCATGGGTGCAGTCAGACCTATGTCTCAGGCACAGTTTCTCAGGCAGCTGGAGCTGACTGAAGCTGCTTTCTGCTGCTGAAGAGGGTCAGCAGCACCTCACAGAGTCCCAACCATCAGCTTCCCTTGTCCCAGTTGCAGCGCTCATCTGACACCTTGCTGAATCCACTTGGGTGGGGTTTTTTGTTGTTTTTGTTGTTTTTAACCTGATTTAGAAAAGGCTGATGAGTGTGGTGTGTCCACATAGCAAGTGAAAGGGGTTTATGAGTGAGCAGAGCCCCAGTGCTTGTTCAGAGCAGACAAAACTGCTTCTGGTAACATTTGGGGGCTGTTTTGTAAGAGCACAGCCTCGGTGGACTTGTGTTAAGTGGTCTTGGGGCAATGCAAGCATGAGGTCCAACAGTGACTCCAAGTAAAGCTGTCCACAGGCATATTTGCATGCAATGGGGATAGGCTTAAATACTTCTTGATAATGGTAGTTACTGACTTGTAGCTATTGTGTTGTTTTACTCTTTTATTTTCATATGCGAACATACTCATATTTTCTCAAGTCCCCTAAAGGGGCTTTGAGATTCTTTTCTCTACAGAGCCAGAAAATTCTTGGTAGTGGATTATAGCTGTTCTTTATTTGAGTTTAAATGGAAGACTATATGGTAGACTATATATGGTATGGTAGACTATAAATCAATATATACTAGAATGTGTACTGAAAATGCAGTCTGTCCAGGTATTGGGCTGTTTTATCTCACTAGCTAAATAGAAACTTCAAGTGCAAAATATGATAAGCATGTATATATAGAAAAACAGAACAGGATGGAACTCAAGCTGTAATAAAGCTCTTTCGCACTAATAAACTCCATTATAAAAATATATGACATTTACTATAGACCGCTGTGTTCGAATAGGTGGCTAGTTCATCGCCTTTTTTTTGCAAAGAATTATTTTTATTTGCTTGACTTCTTATTTTCAGAGAGGACAAAATGACAGCAGAAAGAATAGTGATATTGGTGGTTGTAGGTATGGATTATCTTTCTGTCGTGAAGGCTGTTGACATAATGAGTAACTCAGGGTCAAATTGAGATTATGAAAATACTTTAAACAGTGCAGTTCTGACTAGTGAAGATGAGCTTGAAGATAATTACATTTCTTTCTTTTTTGAAGAATGACATTTTAATTGCTGCAGCAAGCAATGGCCCCAAATTGAAGCTGTGCATGAGTCCTGTCTTGTTCTCCATTATGCACGCAGAAATGGGCAACAGCACAGCAAACGCAAGGAGCAAAAGCAGACTCAGAGCTCTGCTGTGACTTACTTCAGGCTCTTGCAATTGAACTGTTAAATCTTTGAAGTCCATAAAATCATTCTGGACTCTCTTACTGTATTCTCAAATGGAATAAAAACTTGCAGCTGCTTCAGGTACAGATAAGGGAGAGGGAAGTAAATGGGAACTGTCATGTCATATGACTCATTATTTTGGGAGAATAATTTCAGCATCTCTGATGGTTGCTGAAAGCAGTGGCAGCTCATGTCAGTTGTGCTGTATTTCTGCACTGGCAGTTTGGCCGCTGGCATATTGTGAGAAAGTTCACAAGTGACATTTCATTCCTAGGTGTAGGTGTCTGGATCAGCAGGAGGTGGCAGTTACAACTAATGGAGAAAAACAAGAGTTTCTGAATGAAAAAGCTAAGCTTACCTCAACTGAGAGAAAAAAATTGATTGTTAGTTATGGAGTAGATAATCATTGGATACCTTCTCGTAGTTGATTTCTCAATGCCAGTGAAGATACTGACAACAAATGGATGCTAGGAAAGTTTTAACAATTCACATGGTTCTTTGGGGAACAGCCCTGCCACAAAAGGCAAGGTTTTCTTATTCTTCACCTAGGAAATGTCTGTTGGATGACTTTTTCAACAGACGGGCTGGTTGTATGTTGCAAGCGTTATTCATCCCCGTGATGGTTTAGTCTTATCGATTCGACTTCTGTCTACAGTGCATTAGAAGTACTCAGTCAGTTTCACGATTCACTCTTAAATTTCACTCTTAAATTAAAAAATCAAACGTTCACTCACTTTGTTTTCTGTACAGCCCTGAAGACCTACCTGAAGAGAAATTTCAGGTTTCAAAGGCCATCATACTGTAACTGCATCATAAGAGGCCTAAGGAGAAATCAGACATACTTGTTACCAAGAATGAATAACTTGTGAACAAGCATTTCAGTGTGATAGCAGATATTCATGAGACTTTCCGAGGACAGAGCAGGCCAGTTTCTACTGAGAGGAGTATGTTGAGAGATTTGCCATGGTCATGCATAAAGGAAGCAATTTATCAAAGGATAGTAATAGGGTCTTGTCTCTTCACAAGAATCCAGTTCCTAGATGTTTTAGCAATGCTGTTCTTAGCCTTGTCCTAAAGGAATGGGACACATGTGATAATGCTTTTCCTTCCTCAGGCATAACTTTAAAAACCTACTGGCCCTGATAAGTTGTGTTAGGAGAGTTTACCTGATGTTCTAGACAGCAGCTGGCTTTGGAAAGGAGACGTACCTTGTTAGCAGTGTCCATACTCGGGGAAAGTTTGGGATCTGCTCATTTCTCTTAGGCATAAGAATCAATAAGATCAATGTTGATCCATAGATCTAGAAATGCAGCAAGTTCTGCTGCTGTGGAATTACCTGCTTGTTTGGGCTTTAGGAGTTTCTTGCAGTTTTTGGAATTACGTTTTTCCCTGTCAAAATTTAGGAGGTGAAAGCCTGTCAGAGAGAATGCAAAAATAATTTTGGGGGAGAGGAATACAACAGGACTTTTTTAATGTGGTTGTGCCCTAGCACCAGAGGGAGGGAGGGGAAAATTTACTCTCTAGACTAGCAGCAAACTTGTCTGTGGAGCTGTGATGGAAGAACTTCATTAGAACTACCCCTGAGAGGAAGGCGGTCTGTTCTATAATAAGAACCAATCCTCTTCATGTTTAGGGACTTAAGTTATGTTTGTCACAACTTTGGCACAAGGAGAAAAGAGATTTCTTATGTGTGGGTCTTGAGCAAGTACAGCATTGCATAGGAAGGTAAAGATGTCTCCTGCCCTCCCTGTTTGATACAACTAACATAAACAACCAAATCAAGATCTCGGTGTTGCATCAAAAAAAATTTTTTTTTTTTTTTTGGTTAAGTAATTTCACTGTGTCATTGTTGAGGTAGGATTGTTCAGTGAGCAAGATTCCTGGCTTGCAGAGATCTGAGCCTTAGTTTAATTCTGAATGCTACCTGTAGTGCCACTGGTACGGAGACTTCAGCATTAGCTTTTTTTTTTTTTTTTTTTAAGAGCTGGCCTAAATGTTCGTTGCATTTAAAGCATGAGCCAGGGGTATCATTTATGAAGCATCTGTCTCCCGTTTTCTATTATAAGGTAGTTGTTCCTTACACAGTATATGCGTGTGTTTGTGTATTCCTTATACAGTGTATGATCTCTTATCCTTCCTGTTTACCAACAGATGGAAAAGAAGAAGCAAGAAAACAAAATGCGAAGAGACCAGTTGAATGATGAATACTTAGAGCTTCTAGAGAAACAGAGGCTTTACTTTAAAACAGTGAAAGAATTTAAAGAGGTAAGAACACTTTTGCTAATGTAAACTGACAAGTGTTCAGGGACCCATTTTGGCTTGACTTGTGCATTAATATATGCCCAAGAGTTCCTAATATGATGATTATCACACCATGTTCACGATGTCTCTTGGTGGTTATCTCCACATGATTCTTGGACTCTGAATTTGATTCTGGAAATTCTTTTTTCACTGATAGACTAGCACCCCTCCATGTTACAGGGGAAGGACAATTTGTTACCGAGCAAGCTGTATATTTGGGTTTCCAAAAGGAATCTCTTGAAGATCTATGAGCAGTTAGGTATTAGAGCAAAGAGGGTTGTGGAAATGTGTGTGAATAAGGGAGGGAATCCAGAGTCTCGATAGTTATAAATACCTTTAGGAACCAGCCTTGTTTTCTAACTACTGTGAAAGCACTGTTTAACACTTCATTGATTTAGCTTTTCCCGAGCTTTTCATCATAATGTGCTTCTGTTAGTTATTGTCTCCATGATAATGAATGACAAAGTAGTGCTGCTAGGCAAAATTGTCATTTGGCTTCAGATGTTTGAGGGAAAACATCTTTCTGTAATTTCTCCTGCTTTGTTTTGAGACAGTTCCTTCCTGTTTTGGACAGTGTACTCTGGGAGAATGACAGGGACTGTTCAGCTACTTTTCTGACATACAGAATTTTACGTCCTAGTGGCAGAAGTTAGGTGGAATATTTTTTTTTCTTTTTTTTAATGGAAGCATAAATAAGCCATTTTTCTTGCACTGCCTTGTGAGGGAACTTCTACTCAACCTTGCTGTCCTTAAAAATAAATGAAGTCATGTTTGTGGTGTTGAAAACAGGTGGTATGTACTTTTGTAAATACACTTCTTGACCTAGAGTTGTTCCCTGAGCACTGACTTTTTTGCAAACTGTCTTGTGAAGTTCCAGATCACCTAAAGTAATCTCAATTTCAGATTTATTCAATTTATAAGTAAAAAGGTGGATTTGCTTTAGCTACTTGAAACAGCTTTAGACAAATGGTCAAGCAGCGCTCCTTTTGGCTTGAATGTCATAAAGTTTAATGAATATTACCATTGGAATAACATTATGGATGATCAGAATTATCTTCAGCTCATCACTGACTCCAGACTACTTTGGATTTTGGAGATCTTTCAAAATAAAAGGGTTTGGTTTTGCTGATGTGAAGATATAACTAGTAGAGTTAAGAACAACTACCTCCTTATCTGTTTGCTTTCTGTTAACAGGAGTGCCGTAAGAATGAAATGCTGCTGTCTAAGCTGAAAGCTAGTTCTTCCTGAAGGACTCCAGCTGGTGAAGTTTATAGATGATTGTTCAGTCCATTGAATCTCTTTTGTGAGGTGACAGTTATAATGGCAATGTAGATATATATATATATATATA
>WAAD01041413.1:6836-25613 GCA_013389945.1 Fregata magnificens | reverse complement strand
TATATATATATAAAAATATATATATACACACAGCTGTAAAAGTCTGGGTTTTTTTCCAGTATGTATTCAGTTTTACATTCCTTCATCACATGGCTGTATTATTCATTACACAGTAAAGAGTTAACGCAGTACAGCAAAACAGAAATATTGTCTAATTTTATTTATTTGGGTTTGGGTTTGTTGCAACAGTAAGGACAACAGGGATGTTTTTTATTTGGGTTTTGACACTGAATTAGGTCAAGATTCTGGAATAAGTAGATATGTACTGTGTAATATGCCCAGTACCACAAGATGAGCACTGCAGAATGCAGTGGTTTGTTAATTTTGGCCAAAAAAACCCACAGAATGAGATTCTTGAAACACTCTTCACCAGCTAATAACTTCACATTCTTCTAATTTACGCTCTAGCCATAGACAAGATTCCAAAGGGTAAAAATTAATTTCTAACGGTTAAGACATAAGAAAGTGGAAACTTACCTTGGATAATTCCTGGTGTAAAATTATAGATCTATATTTTTATAAAGTCTAGCTGTTGTATAAATTTCTTTTGAAATTTCATTTTTATATATAGAGAGTGTGCTTGTTAAATTAATAGCTCCAGGAAAAAACACCTTAATCATTAGGACCATCATGTTATCCCTGGCTGGGATGAAAATCAAAGTCTGTCACCTGTAATATAGGAAGATAATGATTCAGACATTCTGCTCAAATGAACTGATGCTCACCTTTGAAGACAACAACCTATTTACCCTGCTGAAGATTTGCCCTTGAAAGTTTGGAAACTTTGTGGAACACTTTCTGAAACATTTTTATGTCTGTATATACAGTATTTTATAATTCCAACAGTTGCTTTTTGTACTTAACATCAGGATTTTGGACTGACTTCTTAATGTACATCACATCTTCAGGAGAAGAAAAACCACGTTCTCTTTTCCCAATAACAATGATGACAGTGCTGTTTGATTACCTTCTATGGCAGCGAATATAAAATAAAGAATGTTTGGAATCCAGTGACCTTCTGCTATTGTGTCTTTAAGGTGGAACTTGGTTTAGAAGCCTTAATATGCTTTTGAATTACGAGTGCACTAAAAGACAAATTGTGTCAATACTCACTCGTAAGGATGTTTTCATGTGTCACATACCCATCAGTAATATTTTGTTTTCTCTTGCCGCTTTTGGTAAGCGTGGTGCTTTGGTATTCGGCACAAACTATCAAACCTGGTATATGCAAAGGAGGTCCATGGAAGGTTATATTTATCTTCCATAAGCATCTGCTTAAGACAGAGAATTCTCAGTGGAGACAGTACAAGTTCATCATGCTACAGTACCCGATTCCACTCCTTTTGAATACGATGGAATGTTTGGTATTAGCGTGTGAATTTATGCAAACTCTGTAGCATTGAAAATGGAGAAGCGTAGGCACTTCTTAGACCTTGCATAAGGAGGTAGTTGATGTTCTGTCTGGGTAAAATGCAGTGAGCTACCAGAACTGTGGTAGGCTGGGTTCAATGTGATGTACCTTCTCATAAATGAGACTCTGTTTTTGTGACAACCTGAAACGCTTTTCCTGTTCCTTCAGTACAAACAGAAAGGAAACCTTTCTACCGAGCCAGCTTGTACCTTACTCCCCCACACTAGTTAGTGATTGAATATATGCAGGCTGCTCCACTTGTATGTATTCAAAGTCAGTCTTCCTACAGCTAGTGAAATAACGAAGGCAAAATTACATTCCGAGTACCTTCAAAGAAGGAAAAAATTACATTCAGAGTTCCTTCAAAGAAGGAAATTTGCATTGAGTGCTACTTGCAGGCTGTCTCTGGTCAGCTTTGATATTAGGAGACGCTATTTATGTCTACAAACTTTGCCCTCTTTAAAAACGGTAATTCTCTTTCTAATTTGTAAATCGAATAATTTAACCTTGGTACCAGGATAACCTGTTTGCGAATTCAAGCTGTGACGTATTCACATACCATGCACTTCTAAAAAAAAAAACTTCAATGGACATTTCAGTTTGGGTTTTACAATTTTCATCAAAATTGCTTTAGTATCAAGCAAAATTTCCTAGGTAGGGTAAGTAATGAACTTATATGTAGAATAAACGATGTGATTATTTGTTCAGTGTAACATTAAACTTCATGCTTACCCGTTACAAACACAGTAACCTGGAAACTTCAACATCGAATATAAAAACATTAGAATCATTGCTCTGGCTAGGAGCTAGTGATTTTGACTAAGATACAAATGGGGTTTGCGAAGATCCAGTTATTGCTCATAGAAAATAAATCAGAATCCAGATTATAACTTAATGTAACAAGTCAATTTCTTTCTACAATAGATTGGAATCCAGGGCAGACAGACACCATCTTTGCTTTCAGATCCCAGTGTGAAAATGAGAGGAAAGAGGCTGGAGAGGTATGAAAAAAGCCGCATCAGCTGTTCCTTGCTTTCTGTCACAGGCTGTGTATGTTGGGAGTACCATTTCTTCTGATACCTGGGGAGGAATCAAAATGAGAGAGGCACCACTTCTAACGGGCTGCTTAACTTGATGACTGTCAGCCTTAACCATTACATCAGGCTGTCCCCAGTCAGGTTTAGTCCGGAGGAACAAGTACAGATCGTGCTATGGCTGCTCGTGGGAAGGTGATTTTGGGGGAACTGTGTCCAAGATGCTTTGACACTATAAACATGACAATCCTGCTAAACAGAAACAACTGAGGTAATTTTGGCTTCCAGTAAAATGATGACAGCTATTTGTCAAAGTGAAGGGCAGTGTCAGGAGGTAACTTCTGAGTGGAGTTTTCAAAGGAAGGAGGGCAGTGCTTTAAAGTGGTTATTTTCCCTTAAGTCAATAAGCTTCAGTGTGTACCGTGTCTTCGCTGGAGATTTAAGGTCTTTTTGTGTAATTGTTACATTAATTTTTTCATCTACAGAATTAAAAATATTTTTAAAGCCCACAGTTTGGTGATGGGAGCTGTGCAGCTGAGGCATTAAATTCTGAGAGTGTGGATGTATGTATGCAAAGGACTATACAAACCTATGGCCAGCAGAATCTGTCTTAATTCTCCATTTTAGCTGGTTGCAAGGGGTGAGCTAAGAGTTTCTCAGAATTTTACCTCAGTATTGCTGGATTTCTTTGACTGTTTAAAGAGAAAGATCTGGCCCTGAATTCATTTGGTGTTACCAGGCTTGTAAAATAACATTTACAGGACTTGTGGCAAAGCTTCTTTTCTTTTTTTTATTTGATCGAGCCTGCTCAGAGCTTTGATTTGCATTTCAATAAATTTAATTTTTTTTATATGCTGATGAATAAATTGCTGTAAAGTAAGTCTGCTCTTTGTTTCGGAAGCTGAGACAGTCTCTGAACTTAAGGCATACACTTACCTCTTAGACCGTGACAGCTTTCTTGAAATGCAGTTCCCCAAGTGCGCTTGTAAAATATCTTTTGAGAGTGAAATCAGTGACGTACACCTAATCCAAGCATGACAAAATCCAGACAATCTTTTTGTTACAGTATATCAAAACGCATGCAGTTCTGCACCAAGTCACTATTGATTTGAATAAAAGAAAATCTTGGAAGGCAAGTTAAAATGTGACCAATATTTTCTTTAAAGTTTCTTCCCTTCTTCCTCTTTATTTCACGAAAAATCTGCTTATTGAAGTGTGACCTTAGCGTGTAGGTTCCTGAACGAAACAGTATTTGATGGGGGAGAAATATGACATGCAAAAGCATTTCTCTGTGTGACAAAGTAGCATGTTCTACTCTTTATTTGCCAGAGACATTGTGGCACAGGTATACCCAGCCATATAGGAGATAGCAAGACTTAAAAGAAATTTCTTTAGAAACGTAAAATTACTTGCATGAGAGAGGGTATTACTTCTTTTAGGTCCCACTTTGTATAGCTGCTGGTACTCACGCAAAACAGACAGCTGGAGAATTGTGGTTTGCTGGTACATCCACCTCCTTAGCGCCTGCTTTGCTAAATTAGGTGCCTAAGTAGGAGATACGTACAAGGTGATAGCAAATCTTACTCATTTGGGTGGTGGATGACATACTCTTAGGACAGCCTTTTATCTAAAAAGAATTTATGAACACAGGCCTGTTTATTCCTGCAGTGTTTTCCTGTTCCTGTTTATTGCTGCAGCTTAGGCAAACTCAGCCAGCTGGCATCAGAGCGGCTCAAGGCTCTGGTCCCTGGAGCTTGAGGCAGGGTTGGTGGCCACTTTGCACCCAGCAGCATGTTCCCGTCATCAGCTGTTGCTCATACCTGGTTTCTCGGTGACTGTGGTGCAGACTAGTTTAGGAGGTACTGCTCACAGGGGTTTGTCAAGGTGTGTTCTCAGGACCGAACCCTTCATCTCTTTTTGCGTCAATCTTCATGTAGGAAGGGCTTGAGAATTCTCATGTAAAACAGCTGTTTAGAAGCAAAGACTGAAGTACGGCTGAAAGATCAGGAGCTCCTGGGTACAATGATAACTTACTGAAGAGCTTTCATCGTGGAAGCTGTAGCATGGATGTGGGTTTCATGGAGCGAGGAGGAGCATAGAAAGTTACTCGCATTTTCTGTTCACGTTCATCTTCCAAAGCTCTTTGATTTCTGCACAATCTGTGGATTCCAACAGCACAACAAACTGAGGCCTTAATTTCAGTATAGCTGCAGCGTTCTCAGAGCCTTGCTGCAGGATACAGCAATGCCTTTCTGCTGAGCAATAGTCTCCAGTGAGGAGTTCTAGGAGCAGATTCAGTGTCAGGAAATAAAACTAGTAGCCCATTGTGTACAAGCAGAGATGGCTGGTGTACTCCAAACTGGCAACTTCTGTTTGGGGAAATAAATGACCATATGTCTGAGCACTGCCAAATGATGTTTCTTTAGCTGATTTTTTTATTTGGATATTTGAGATACTGTATAATTTATCTAAGTTCACATGGGAGTTGTATTTTCCATAATTTCTTTGGTCCGTCTTGAAGCCAAGGATAACAATACAGCAGTAACCTAAGATCTAAACTCTAATGCTTGAAGTGCCAGAAAGAGGAATGCTGGCATGCCTGATTTTACTCTTTCCTCTTTTTTTCAATTAAAATAAAGTTGCAGGTTTTAATAATGAGAGTAATTAATCACAGAAATAAAGTACCAAGGGAGGTAGAAAATTATCCACAGTTCCAAGTTTTTTTAATCAAGGTTGATGACTATCCAACAGTTATGCTCCCATTGCACCAAGTTACGGGGTTTGGCACACAAATGGGTGGGTAAAAGGCTGTGCTTGCTGTGCAGAAGGCCAGGGGATGGAAATGCCTTTTCTGGCTTTAAGTGGGAAGCAGCATCCAGCAGGTTAGGCCATAACCCCAGATAATGTATTTCTTTCCCCCATGCTAAGCTCAGATTCCATGTGATTAAAATCCAGGATTTTAAATCCTGAATATGTGCCGCTGCTCTTCTAAATGCAGACATGCACAGAGCTGGTGTGGGAAGCTGACTTTGTTAAGAGCTTTCTAAAACTGCACTGTAGTGAAATGAAAACTCCACGTGTTTCTCGTCTCCTCTGGGTGAGTATGAAGCTAGGCTGCTTTCAGTGGAAGCCTGTCATTCTTTAACAACTCACTGCTGTCACAGATGCTTGCGTGGGCAGAGCACTGAACTAGTTATCTTGAGAACTTCTCACAGTAAAATTACAGAGGCTCAGATTCACCTCCTAAGGAAGCTAAACTCATCTTTGAGGAGGTGGAGAGCTACATGGTGTGCTACATCAATAGCCCTGCTACCAGTTCTCAAGCTAGCTGAAGACAGCCCTGCTGCATCTTCAGCATTTGCAGTCACACTTACTGCAAGTGTACAGCTACACTGAACTGCAGAGTAGCCTTCTGGCTTTATGCTGTCTTCTCAAGTTCCAGATGCCAAGCCATGGTAAAACATACATACCCCGAAGTCTGTGTTGCTTCTTGGAAGGACTCCTGCACCAGAACCAGAGCCTGGTGTTCCTCCAGTCAGCTGACGCTTAGAGGCGGAACAAAGCTCTTGCTGCTGCTGCTGCAGCCGCAGACTGTGATGGGCCTTAACTTCAGTGCATCAGGGTTGGTAATTAGACCTGCATGCTAGTAACGGCTTGTCTTACAGGCACTAAAATTTGGCCAAAGCATGATCATTGGAAATGTCAGGAGTGGCCACATGCAGGAGATTTGTATGCCCTTCAACAACCAGCTTAAGAAAACCTCTTCATTTTCTCCTTCCAGGTCATCTGTTTGGATTTTAAGGTTTTAAAAGCAGTGACTTAGATGAAAAATTCAATTCATTTAAAAAAAAAATTAATCGGTGGTTCTGAGTAAGACCCAGAGGTTTTAGTAACTTTTAGACTCTTACATATGTGCCTGCCTTCCAGTTTAATTAAGCTTCCAAACAGTTTGAACTCTAGCTATTCGATGTGCAGGCAAATTGAGATTCACAAGGGAAAGAGTTACTTGAGCTGACATGTGAAAGTCTGAGCCACTATCTAACAAACAACAACTTTTTGAAATTCTAGGTTATTAAAATTTCTTAATTCCCATTGAAACTGAGAGGAGAAGCATCCTCTGCAGATACATAAGATACACAGGTGGCTGTGGCTGCAGACACAGCAGGTCACCCTGGAATGTCACAGTACTGCAGGGTGTGAAGTACAGCAGTGCCTGATCTCACCATACACCGCGCTAGTGAGATGAGGCCAGGTGGTTCCCTAAGGAACTGGAGGGATGTGTGCTTTGACAGCATTTGTTTAAATCACTTCTTATTTAGAAAGGAGCTGGAACTTGCCATTTTAGGCTACACTGTAGTAAATCCTGCTTTAAAGTTAAGCAGTAAAGTAAAAGCTGCATCATTTTTTGTTTTTGTTTTTCAGAATACCCAAGCTACCTGATAATACCTCTCTGATATGGCTGTTAAGGATGTCAGTCCCTAGCTGATGGCAACACACCTAGCTGCCGGTGCCTGTGAGAGACTTTGCTAGGAGCTATGTGGTAACTGTCAGAGATGAGGCCGAGTGTGATGCACTGCAGTGAGATCAAGACGCCAGTGGTGTATATTGCTGGAGCTGAAATTCGTGACTTTTAGTCATTCCGTGCAGTTTTGTGGTGTTTGCCTGAGGGTGTGCTTTGAATCAAAGAACTGCTTCAGCAGCAGCAAACACAAAACTGGCAGAGAAAGGCAGTGTAAAAGGACAAACCTCTGCTTCAAAAGGAGCTGCGATGTTGCCCAGCCCCATCGGAGCGATGATGTTTTGCCCTTACAGTACCTAAAGAAGCTTTAGGAGGAGATGGGAGAGGGTGCTGGGACTCCGTGTCAGTAAAAAGCTGCCATGCTAGAAATACTCAGAGATGCTGTCAGCATCCCCCCTCGGGGAAGGGGAGGAAGTAAAACCCACTTGAGGAACAAATAAGGAGACGGAGAGACTTGGCAGTACACATTGAAATACTTATCCTTTAATTTATTTATGTATATATTGTTGGGACAGGGGGGTGTTTGTTAGATCTTGGAAAAACAATTTAAGGCTTGGTTTTGAGTCACTCTGGAGTTTTTTGGAGTCACTTAGACCTGATGGCATCAATACCTTTCTTACAGTAGGAGGAAGCTGATGCAAGCTGACAAATTGTGGAATTCACTCAGGTAGGGTGCTGAGCACATTTATGGTGCAAGGACCCCAGACAGCGCAGTGCAGATACTCACGTACCACTGACAAGTGGCCATGTGTTGCTGCCAGGAAACCTGGTGATTGAATACAGCATGTTTGGTGTTCGTAACACAAATGCAGGCTTAGTTTTATGGTAGCATGAAATAATAACGCATGGAGTCCCCCTTCACTGTATCATCAGGTGCCTATCTTGAGCCCACCTGGGTTTCGGAAAACAGGGAGAGCCTGAGCCCTCTGGAGTGAGAGAGTACAATGCAGGTGAAAACTCCACGCTAGATCCTCCTGTGCAAGCACATTCTCAGTAGCTCTGAATAATTTTACACTTGGCTCTAAAATTTCCCTTAACCCCAGGGGACCTAACTGACCTGCATTTCACCAAGACTTCCCGTCAAGGACTGCTGCTTGCTAGAGAACACGCAACCCTTCAATCATACTAGGGTGTGGTTTTGAGCTGCTTAGTCATCCATTTTAATTTCACATCAATTCAACAACTGATTGAATACAGCATGTTTATTCCCTTCCAAATAAATCTCAGAAATGAAGCCAGCATCCTGCCCATACCACAAACATTTCAGTATTGCTCAATTAGCAGTTCCCACTGGTGCCTTTACTAATGATGAGCGAGCTACAGAATGGCACCTGTAGCTGGTTAGGTGAGATCAGTCCACCTAGATTTGGCAGTCATGGTGTTAGACACATCCAGTGCTTCGTTTGCAGACCTTAACACACGTTGATTGAAAAAGCAGATGGCAGGTATTCACTGCTTCTGTCTTCTTTGCCAAACTGTGGAGCAGCGTATATTTCCAAGGGGGAACTGTAAAGTGTCAGTAGGTTTATATCCAAACATCTTCCATCTTCTTTTTCATTGTTCCTAAATCCCCTCAAGTAGCTCTTGCGCATGAAAACTGTACGTATCATAGGCATGTTTCCCTCAAGGAATCTCTGCATTATGCAATAAAGGAATCATTTTCTCCTTGGTGTCCCCTTTTATCTCTGCTTTACAAAAAGGTTCTTGAAGGCATTGTTGTAATTTTTGTTAAATGCTGTATAAATGAGAGGATTAAAGAAAGAATTGGAGTAGCCAAGCCAAAGAAAGATGCTTTTCCAGACAGGTGGGATGTTGCAGGAACAGAGGGGACTTATTAATTCTGTGATGAAGAAAGGGATCCAGCACAGTACAAAAACTCCAATTAAGATGCCAACCATCAGCGCTGCCTTTTTCTCTTTCTGTTCTCTCCATGTTTCTCCATCTGTCTGGAAAGTGATAGCTGCATGACGAGCTGTAAACACCATCTGTGGTTCATGCGAAGCTTCCTTCACCTCAAAACAAAAGCAAACATGGATTCTTACCGAGACAATTTGTTTCAGTGAAGTATTACTTTTAAATGACAGCACGACATCTGTGCACCTACCACAAAAGGCCCCAACTCCATTCCTTCCATGCTAAAAGAAAGAAAATGCCCCAGAGTGCCAAAATTACCAGACTTCTCATTATGTTGGAAAAGCTGCTGAGTGTGACTGACAAACAAAGCTAAATAAAGAGTATCTGATGACATGTGTGTTGTGGGCATTCTTTTTCAGTTTATTTTATTGGATGCCTTAATACCTAGTGGGAAATCAGGTTGTTAAGGAAGGCTAAGAAAGGCATGTGCCTTCTGCGTATCTCTAAACTAGACTCTCCTATGCTGCTACATTACCTTTAGGGTTTCTCAGGCCTGAATCGCAAATTAATTTCATTCCATTGCAGGCCCTTTGGGTCATTTCCCTAAGGTATTAGGGAGCAACCGGCAACAAATGCCCGCTCGTCGACTACAAGATAAAGCTATTTTCTTTAGCCTAACTGCCTGGATGCAGAGCTCAAAAATCCCATCCCTGGTGGGTGCAGGAGCTTGGCACTACCACTTGTTCTGCAGAAGGGACAGAGCATAACCCAAAAGACTCAGCTAAATCTGCAGGAATTTTTTTCCATCAGAACCTTTTTTAATGAAAGAATGGGATTTCAATTAGAAGCAAGTTTTAAGAAATGTGTCTGATCTTTGAAAAATGCCAATATTTCATTACCCCCCCAAAAATGATAAATGCCTGAAATAAAATTGAATAGGTCAGAAATACGTCAGTGGAAAGTAAACCCATCAAGACGAGTCCCTTATGAAAGACAGAACTCGGGTGCCTTCTGCTCTTCCTTGACAGAGGCTATCTCATCACAGGCACTTCTCCCTCCTGGAGAGGGACAGAGCAGTGTATTGCACCAGCTGCAGCCTGGTCACAGTGCCAACACAGTATATGACAATGGGACCATAAGGATGCACCTGAAATGACGTGCCTTCAGGCACTGTGCCACCATTTTGAATTAGCTTATAACATACTCAAAGAAAAGCTTTGCTGGAGAAGCAGCATTTTCTGGTCCTCTTTTTCTCTCTTCTGTCACCTGTCCTTTATTTCACTCAGATCTACTTGGTATACTCACAAAAAGCACTCATTTGCCAGAAAAACACCATTTCAATCAGCCTTCAGTTCAAATTCTGGCTTCAACAGAAGTTACACAAGAGAGGGGAAAACATCAGCTACTCCAGGCTGCTGACGGTGCTTCTTGTCTCCTTCTCTCTCGCCAAGGGCAAGACATTCATCTGTGCGGTGAGCACAGCACAGTGCTCTGGGTGGCAGCCAGACTGTGGCAAAAAGGTTCTGGGCACAAGTTATTAATGTGCTTAGAGTCCATCCAGAAAAAGATACTCCCTTGTGATTTTAATCTGAAGATTAAAGTATATGCGAGATTAAAGTTCTTCTAGGCACTACAGTTACGAAGACAGCGCAATAAAATAAACAGTTTAAGGATGCAACCTGAGACTCTAAAATTTGCCTAAGTGATAATTCGCAGGCACTGCAAGACTTTGACACCACTCCAAAGGTGGCTCGTTGTTAAATTAGCTACATATTCCACGTGCGTGTGCCACCTTTGTGCAAGCTCTATAATAGATGGAGAGCCTCTATTTAATATGAGCATAGCAACTCAGAGAGGGAAGCACTGGCAATGGCTAGACAATCACTCTTCAAGATGGATATCCCTGTCTTCACCCTCAGACATCGGACATGGCTGCAGAATGTAAGAGCAGCAGATTATGGCCGCAGGCAAATAATGGAGGAAAATGAAAATCACATCTGTCCTGACAATTAAAATGGGACACCCCTCATGTAGCAAGGATCACACCATTTGTCTGCAGAAGGACTTGCTCTGCACATCCTTAATCACACTCTGCAAAAAGGGATGAATGTATGACACGAGGACAAATTTGTGACAAGCAACCCTGAAAGATTACGTCTTAGCCCTGAGGAATAGCTACATAAGTAACCCTCTTGGGGAGAGCTATACAAAGGACTTTGTCACTAGCATTGGGCATAGTTTGGTACTATATTTAACCTTCAACTCTTACTCAAAAGATAGAGCTTGCAGTGTGCCATTATCAAATCAGAGCCTTTTCTTTTCGGTACTTCAGGTTTTAGAAGGCTTGTGACTGAACTCCAGAATTTACTAGTAGCGACTCTTTTATCATTTATTTACATACTGTGAGAAAAAGTTATTTAATTTATTTTGATAGAAGATACCACAGTCCTCAGGTGTCTTCCCTAATGAAGCATGCATTTACAGCCTGGTCAAGCTCCTACTGAAATCAGAGGAGTTTTCACAAACTCCGCCGGTTGTTAGATCAGGCCTCTGAATACTAAACAGCAAGTGAAAACAGATCATGGTAATTTTGTAAATTACAGGACAGCAGTTGTCTTCCTATCTAAACAATTTCTACTTTCTCTGTTGTCATAGCTGGTTTTTCAATTATTTTTTTACTAGTTCTGCCTGGGACTTCTGAATAATGTTGTAATAACAGTAATAATAATAAAAGTGCAAATAGCCTGGTGCTTCAGGAAAAATAATGGGAATCTCTCATGGAACCTTCCATTAAGTAAACTGGGTAAATATCCCTGGCAGACTGGAGATATTTTGCTTCAATTTTCCGTAACAGATCCTTTGAAAAGTATACACCAAATGTTCTTGAAAAGGTGACTAGTATCCCTGCTTAGCAAGGTCCTTCAGCCTGTGCCTTCAATGGCACTTATACAAGCATTTAAACCTTGGAAGCTGTATGAAAGCTCAGCTTTCCATGATCATCAGTGTCTAATGCTCACCCCATACATTGTTTCCAGCTGACCAGCCGCACACGCTGTGAACGACCCTCGCTCAGCTGGCTCTCCATCAGGCTCGCCCGCCACGACACCTGCCTCTCGGGCATTCCTGGCACGGGGTACTGTTCCAAGTGCCAGCCCCCCGTGTGAGCGCTGCCACTTGGCAGACCTGTCATCCACTGGCCAGCTGCTCCTGGCTTGTACTGTCGCAAAAGGGACCAGACTTTACACAGGGTTCCTAGCGAGGCCCTGTGCATCTCACCCCTGCTGTGGGGACTGATGCATCAGGGGACAAGTCCACTAGAATTTTAAAGTTAAACATGGATTTAATTTGAAGTGCTGTTCATATCAGAAAATATGTATCAGTGCAGACTGCAAAGCTGGAAAAGTCCAACCTTTCATTGTAATTTCAAATTTTTTTATTTTTATTGCTTTCTATATGATTTGCTGCAGACTTGACTCATCTCCCTGGCCTGGTTGGTGCAAGCTTATCCTTGCTACAACTATCAGCCCCCAAGACTATGTTGTCAACGCTGTTTGTTGTAAGCCAACCCAAAGTACATGGAAAGCAAATTAGTCTATTGTAGGCAAACACTGTTGTGGTACACAGTGCTGGCGGGGGAACCATGCTATAGGATTCCCCCCTTATGCAGGCATGGGGTAATCCATTGTAATTTGGCATTGTCTGAACACGAGCACAGGCCAAAAATATTATGTAGCTGCTTTCCAGCCTTGCCAGCTGTGATTTTCTTGAATTAAACACAGCTCTGACTATACCAAATCTGCAGTTTCCAGTGCCAATCCTGGAGGCTTTGCATTACTCCAATTTCTAGCGTACATCACAATACCTGACTGTTATCCCTGTGCCACATGGAACAAAGGAAGCCCAACATAAAACCTTTACCCCCATTTTGGGCCTACTGATGAGTGCTAGCAAGCAGGCTGTGACAGGGGAAAAGGTGATCACAGACTGTAAATTAAAGCAATCCATGAAGATGCCTCAGTTTATACTGGGGACATCTCTCATATGTGAGCATCTCTGCACGGTGTTGCACACTGTTCTCACTTGGTGGCTAGCAGCACACTATGCCTCCGGCACAGATTTCCTTCCCTCAGCCCAGGCACTGCTCCAGGAGCTGTGACTCAGGAGCAGCTGGGTAAAAAGCTGGTATGAAAGGACTGCTACTCTGAGGCCAGAATTAGGTTCTGAATTTGTGAAATCAGTTATTGCGAGGACAACAGGCTCTGAGAAGTGCAGAGATGACTGCTTTCCACTGAGAGTATCATAAAGAGAGTTAAATGAAGGAAAAGAACTCTCAAGTACAAATTCTTCTACAGACACAAAGGAGTTTGGTTTTAGTTTCAGAATTCATTCTTCTGTACGTTGATCGGCAGTTACAGTTCAATGCCACTTCTGTTGTTTGTCTGTTCCCAGTAAATTACTACTACTGAATGGCTGGACATTCCTAGAGCTGTATGTTCCCAATTCCTGTGTTCCTAGCAGCATTATAAAAAACATGCCACCAAGGACCTCCCAATGAAATCCCTTGATTTAAAGTGTTCCTTATAGCTTTAATGATTGTTATTATTGGTCCTTCGTGGCAGGTACTGTGTATGTGTTTGTACTGTACCTCCAGGGTCTGCAATAACAAAATAACAGTAAAGATGATAAACATCAATCAATTGTGGCTTACGACCACAAATTCAGAGTTTTGCCTATTACAGTGTGATTCAGCAAAGATCACTACTGCCTCAGTGCAGCTTTGGCATACTTCTTGCTTTTTGAACAAGAACATGAGAAACTGAAATGCACAACGAAGGATCAAAACATAGGAATGTCTACACTTTCTTGGATGCTCCACCAATATGACAAACAGTACATTTGATAGGGAAGAGAACACCTGCTTTCTCTCAGAGGATTTTCCTCTGCTGTAAGCATGAATAGCTCTGCACTTCTCCCAGGAAATCGCTAGCCACTCCACTTTGCTTCCTGCCTCACCCTTCTGCTCTTTGCTTCCTGCCTCACCTTATCTGACATCTGCTCCCACTCTTCTGGACAGTTGCACTTTGTTTCCTGACCCATCGCTTCTACTTGTACAGTCAGAGGCAGAAATAAGAGACAGAAGGCCTGTGACTCCTTCAGAGAAGGAGAATCTGTTTTCTCTCCCATGTTGTCCTGACTGGTTAGGTGGGTTGGAGAGGCTGAACAGGCCAAGGTGCAGAACAACACTGCACCGTTGGAGCTCTGGTGCCAGATACTAATAAAGTGGGAAGGACTCTCACAAAACTCAGAAGGTTTGGATCAGGCCTAATTACTCATACACTATACCAGGTACTTTGAGAAAGGAGAAAGGAAAAACAAAACAAAACAAAACAAAACAAAAAACCCCCCAACCATCAACAGAACTTGATTTTTACCTCTTCACATGGAAATTTAATCCTGACTCTGCAATTGCTACATGTAAGTAATCCTGACATTCAGATTCTGCCATCCTTGGTTTTGCTGGGCAAAACCTATGCTACAAGTGACTTCATTGATTTAAAAGAGCACTGTCCAGCAGTATCTGCTGTTTTTCAAGAAGTCTCATTTATTTCAGTTGGACTGTTTACAGAGAGAATTATTACCTACTGTTAACAAGGTGTGACAGACTATAGCTCTCTCTCAGTGATGGTACGTCACTAGTTTTTTTAGGAGGGTCACTCACATCAGTATTGACTGTAGAATTCACTTTTTAAGGAGTTTCATAATTAGCAAACAAATAATTATACAAGCACCAGTCTAATTTAGGGTCCCCATTCTGCAATTTTTTTGTTTCAAGACAAAGTAAGAAACAAGCTCTCATTAAAACTAGAAGCACCTCAGATGTTTCATGTCCATCTCCCTCACCTTAATTTTTTTCAAAGACTTTACAACGTGGTTTTCAAAAACACAAGTAAAATTTTAACCAAAACCAACTCAAAATTGTTATTTTGTAACTATTCTATTCAGCACCTCTGTAACGGTACAAAAACATAACATATGTATGCCAACTCTCAGCTCGGAGACAACTGCCCTTTCTCTGTGTGTATATACATATATACACACAGTGGCAACCTGCCAAGCCCTTTGGCACCTGGCTCTGTTGGCTGAAAAGCACTGTGCAAAAGCATCATGGTATCATCATAATTGTTCCACTTGGTGCATTGGTTTCTTCAAGGCATTTCTGCTGGCATATGAGTACTATGACCTCAAATCTTTTCCTCGTTAAATTAGCTTGCTGGTATTAACCAGCTACACTGCTGGGTATACTCAGGCCACAAACCATAGCCCTGGCACACAGTTCCAACTCAGGGCTACCTGACAGCTAATTCCTGAGTGCAACACAGATGTCTCTCCCAGCAGGGATCACCGCTGTTACTACTCACCTCCAGCCTGGGAAGCACTGCCAGCCTTTGGCATCAGATACGAAAAGCCCCTCTAATGTCAGATCAACTAGTGCAGGGCACCTGAGGTGAGAACTGGCATAGATGCAGAGGGCACTTCACACTCAGAATAACAGTGACAAAAGAAAAATGTTGCAAGGTGAGCATTCTCAGAGGAGGAAGGGATGAAGGAAAGTAAAGGTAGGAGAGACATTAGATGAGAAAGAAACAGAAAATTAGAGTGGGTTGATGGGCAAAACAAGATCAGTGGAACAGAATTTGCCCCATCAGAGAGAAGGACAGTGCTGATACTGACAGCCTAATTACCCGTGGATGTGGAGAAGCAAAGCTGGATCACCTCACCAGGTTTGCCACATACCCTGGCAATGCTATCTTTGTGTTTCCATGTTAAAAGAGAAAACGGGTTTTGCCAAAGGAACAGTAGTGATGTGTCTGAAGAATCTTCTCGAGAATTCACTGGGGAACTGCTACTTTTCCTGTGGACATGATGGATCCTGCTCCTACAAGCTTAAATGGGATCAGGATAAAACTTGGTGAATAAGTCCCAGACTCTTAACTCAGAAAGAAAACTGAGAAGAAACACATCCTGAATGCCAGCTCCCTGGATCCATGGGTTCATTTAATCTACGTGTGTGCAGCCAGGCATCAGCTCTTCCTTTAGATGACAAGTAAAGGTCTGCATGTGCATCACAAAAGTCTCTTTATTTAAGCCAGCAAACGAAGCTGCTGGGACAGTGGGGAAGGTTGCCACTATATACCAATTGCAGATTCAAGAATCACTGTTAGAAAAGGAGACGTCAATATGTCAATCACTGCAAATATAAGAAAGATGAAGAACTGCTGGCTTCAGCATGTGCTGGTATTGCAGTAACAGCTATATTGGCAATCCCTCCAAAATGGGTATTCAGCTCACACTGACAGGAGCTCTTTTGTCAGTATAGCCTAAACCAGCTCCCAGACACTGCATCAGCATAAAGCACTTACCTGCCAGCCTAGCTGTGCCTACGCAAGGGCTTTTGCAGGTAGAACTATGACAATTCGGAGCCAGACTTTTTTCATGTTAAAACCAACATACCCACAACATGTCTGTGTATAGGCTAAAACTTAAGCAGCAATGCCTCAGCTCATTTAGCTTCCCAGAATTTTAGATTCCAAACTAGTCCTGTATGAGTACGCATGTATGTAAAAGATAAAGCATGCAAAACCACTACAAATATTGAGTTAGCTTTTGTGCTTGGAAAGATTATATATTAACTCCAAGCAATACATTCAGCATACTTACAACAACTTTGAAAGAAATTTGGTGCAAACCAGGAGATTAAGGCCGTAGGAAAAAACCAAGAATGCCGCTACAAGAGTCATTCTCATCTTTTCTAACACATTTTATGCTTTTGCATAGAAGACAGCTTCATAAATTATTTTATATTAAAAACATCTTCAAGACATTACAATCCAAATCTGCAAGTCTGACTGCATATAATTGCCAGTGCTGTCATCTCTTGCTAGAATCAGGGGGGACAACCTACAGACTTTTATTTGTGACTGCAATAACATGTTTTCTACCATGACTCCAAAAAAAAGTTAGAGGGATTTAGCAGAGGAGAGGCTCTGCAGGATTAGCCCCAATTGAACAGAAATGTTCCATGTCTCTTTAAGTATCTCTAACATCCACACAGCTCATCTTTTGTTATTGGGAAGGGACAACATGCAATCACAAAAACGTACTGTAAAGAATCATTTCCACAGGTAGGAGTGAGAATCAGAGTATGTGACAGAAAGCGGAGAGAGTTTACAGAGAGCACTAGCGAGCACCTTGGTGACATGGCATGGGTGACAGCACTGTCATGCAGAGAGCCTGACTTAACCGGACACAAGGGGCCAACCCCAACCCTTCCACAGGGACACAGCTTTCCTGTTAGCTACGTGTATCCCCGAAATGAATGAGACCTCCCACACGAATAGGGTTTTGCAGGATTACACGCAATGTTTGGGATAAGAAGGAGGAGGATGTGGTTTTTAAGACAGCTGGTAATTTTAAAATAGAAACAATTCATTGCTCATTGCTTCAATACTATGCAGTGAGCAGTATGTTCGCAGTATTCAAGGTAAAATAACCCAAGCACATACATAAAGTGTACAATTTTCTTGTTAAAATCTATTCAGACAGTGACAGATCCCACAAAAGTCCGTACTGGTAGATAAATGTGTGTGCATTTACTCTGTACATGACATAGGGATCTGTTTATGTCTTTGTTTACCCCATCAACACTGTAAAAAAATAAAGAAGAAAAAACCCCAAGGAATGGCAAATTCAGACTAAAGACACGATTTTTAAATGGCTCTCCAGGCTGGCAGTGAATGCACCTGTCACTTACTCTTATGGCACACTTAAGAAAAAAATGAGAATAAAACTTTCCTCCAAGAATAGCGCTTTTTGACTGGCTAATTACCACTCACATCCAGTCTGTAACAGAGCTAAATTCACACAAGATCCCCAGGGCACGTCTCAGTCTTCTCGCTGTGCAGAAACCACCGATGCAGGGGTGACGGCTGGGA
The DNA here is from genome assembly GCA_013389945.1 of Fregata magnificens. NCBI lineage: Eukaryota > Metazoa > Chordata > Aves > Suliformes > Fregatidae > Fregata > Fregata magnificens. The sequence goes on along the minus strand of WAAD01041413.1, from coordinate 7,802 downwards.
GCAGATGAGAAGCAGGAGTGCAGGTGCCTGGGGGAGGCAGCAGGGGCTCCCCTCCCCGTCCCGCCCCCTTACCTGGGCAGCCTCGGGCAGGGGCACCACAGTGTTCCTCCTGCGGCCCACCATGCGGAACTTGGCCGCCTTGTAGATCTTCCAGTAGACAAAGAGCACCACGCAGAGGGGCAGGTAGAAAGCCCCGCCGGTGGAGACGATGGTGTAGGAGGGCTCCTGGCTGACCTGGCAGCGCTCCTGCTCAGGGCTGTAGGTCTCCCCCCAGCCAAAGAGCGGGGCCAGGGAGATGGCAGCAGAGAGTGCCCAGGTGAGAGCGATCATGATGTTTGAGATGCGGCGGCGGGTGAGCAGCGTGTACTCCAGGTGGCGGGTGATGGACCAGTAGCGGTCCAGGGCGATGGCGGTGACGTTCCAGATGCTGGCCGTGCAGCAGAGCACATCAAAGCAGACCCACACGAGGCACAGCTCTCGGCCCAGCCGCCACCGCCGCCCGGCCGACAGCTCCTTCACCAAGCTGAGCGGCATCACCAGGGCCGCCACCAGCACGTCTGACACCGCTGTGGAGGCCACGAGGTTGTGGGGCACCCGATGGAAAGCCTTCACTCGCAGGATGGTTGCCAGCACCAGCAGGTTCCAGAGGAAGGTGGCCACGGTTAGGAGCACCAGCAGGGTCAGGATGAGGATGGTGAAGATGGAGAAGGGCTCCCGGCCCCTCCACACGCTGCCGCCCACCAGCGAGGAGGCAGCTGAGGAGGCGTTGGTGTCCTCATTGGCTGACGAGGTGTTGGCACCCATGTTGGCCTGACACTGGCCCCGTGGGGTGCAGGGGCTCAGGGTCTCCGCCATGCCTGGAACCGGGGCTCTGCCCCTCGCTACTCCTGCACACCTGCGCTCTCCCCCTTCCCAGGCCGCCTGCCGCCCCGCCACCGTCCCCAGCCCCGCTGCCGGGGAGCGGGA
>WAAD01041412.1:178786-204047 GCA_013389945.1 Fregata magnificens | reverse complement strand
CATTTATTGGTTGCTGTTTTTAGCATGTAAACACAAGAGCCTTAGCAACACTGAGCTTTCAAAAGCTGTGTACTGCCTGACTTATCATGTTTAGCCTTTTCATGGAATACTGAGCAGCTACAAATATATCAATATTAAAACAGTCTACCTCCTCTCTAAAATGTGAAAGTATAAACACAAATCATATTAGAAAATAGAAATAATCTGTAAATGAACGCTCCCCCAGCACCCCACTATAGAGAAGAAACAATTGAGAATTTCTACTGCTATCCCACTGTGCATTCTGGGATTAAAGATGAAGTATGCACAAACTAAGGAAGCTACATAATATTAAAAAAGTAGATATAAAAAGAAACAATCCTAATAACACACATGATTTTTTCAATAGCACCAATAAAATAGCACAAATAAATTAAAAGGCTTATAAGCAGAGAAAATGCAGCCCCACAGAATACTAACTCCCATGACATGGTAAATACTCTCAGCTCCTCTGAAGAAAATGAAAGCAGAGCACATTACAGCCTTCACCAGAATGATCCAGAATAATGTGACTTCTCAGTTCTAGAAAAATAGTAATAAAGCATAATAATAGCAGAGTAGAAACTTCAGGTTTTCATACCAGACTCTCAAATATGCACTTGTCATGTATGAAACATGCCAGCTCTGAGGAAATATTAATTAAAATCTGTTATGTAAAATTAGCAAAATGCATCCCTACAGGGCAATCCAGAATCTGTATCTTCAGCTAATATAGCTTGGCATAACTTTATTAGTTTTTGTGCAACTATGCCAGTTTACAAAAAGTGATGGGTAAACAAGGTGTTAATGGATTGGCAAATTCTTAAGGCTACATATGGGAAAACAAGAGAGAAAATATCAACAGATTTTTAGAGTGAAGATCTCTTGAATATTGTTTCTCTTTACCAACAACAGTAAAAAAACCCAATACATCTAGAAAACCAAAAATATTGTTCAGTGAATAAAGAAGAAAAAGATCTTCAAATCACAAAAATTAGATTATTTCTATTTGACTGTATTTCACATTTTTTGACTATGAAGTACCTGTTACTCTTCTCTTCCAGCCTGTACTCCTTGGCCATGATGAACTTGTGCCAGGCTTTTTCATCTGGTCACTAAAAGACACAGTATAGACATACACAAAGTATATCAGAATACAGTGCCCAAAATGCTTCTTTCTTCACATGCACTCAGTATGAGATCTGCATATTAATAACTAACTGGAAAAGATTATAAGTTATTTTACTAAGTTAGTAGGTTATCTGCTCATTAAAAATGACATATAAATACAACTTCCTCCAGTATGTATTACACAAAGCTCCTTCAGAAATACTGACGTATTTACACCACAAGAGGTCACCATTATGGAACACAAAACCTAAAGCATTTCCACTTGTACAATAAAACTGAAAGCTGAACCAAACTAAACTCAAAGAGCCATTTTTTTATCATCAGTTTCATTAATTGAATATAAACTCAACTAGCTTAAAACTGTAAGTTCATCCATTCACAAGGACAGCGATTTCTTCTGATAGAATTAATACTTTTAAAAGATTTAATGAGAAGAATTTTCAAAGAAACAAACACTTCACTAACCTTTAATGTAAGTATTAGAATTTCCAAGTCTGCCTGTGAACTATTGCTAACTGCATAGTGGTCACTAGTTCTGTTAGTACAAGAAACACAAATGTTGTCATTTCTTTGTAAAGCAACAGTAAGTAATGCCATAATTCCTGCTGATAGTATGATTAGCCTGTCTTTGGCCAGAGAAAACTACTACATACCTCTGTGATAAATCTATTGTGTTTGCCTAGCTACACACTCAAGCAGCACTGATCTAAAAGAAATATAAAAGAAATAGACTCTCTTTGCTATTAAACAGGAATCTTTTCTCCTTTAAATTCTGTAGTAAAGACAAAGGTCTTAATCTATGTTTTCTATCCTCAGTGTATGTTTAATTTAACACTTCTTATTCCATTTATAGTTCACGTACCAATACAACCTAATCTCCTAAATTTCCTTCTAAAGATAACAGTAGTGTGTTAGCAGTGTTATTTCAGTTTTTTTTAACCTGTTAATTCAGTTGCTACAAGGCTTAAAGCTAAACTGTTGTTTAAGCGGTTTGCTGGACTGGCGCCTAAATCCTGTCTGCCAGTCCAGACAGAAGAAGTAAGTCATCCTATCAACAGATGGAGACAGAATAAAAGACAAAGCTCTTGTAAGATCACTTTCCTATAACAGGGACTGGATAGCTCACTGTGATCAGTCAAAAATTTCCCAAGCAATCACATTACAGAGGAACACTTGCTTCATTAAGGCTAACAGTGAATAATGCTTTCTTTTTACAGCATGAAGATTTAAGTGCTCCAAAATCCAAATGCTTGCACAAGCTATCTTGAAATTTTTTTCAGCTCATATACAGCAATTCCTACTCCTCTGGGGAAGCAATGCTTAAAAAAAAAAAAAAAAAAAAAAAGAAAAGCGCTTGTATTTCTACTCTAAAATAGACTGTCATCTGTAAGAAAGAGGGTTTCTACAGCACACGTTAAATACAGTTCAGTGTATTAATAGAAATCAAAATTTGGTTCCATTTTTGTGAATATCTTGTCCTACAAACTTTAAAAGTTTAAGAAATGATTCTACGAGGTTCAGCCATCCCTGAAATCAAGACTATAACCTGAAAGGACACTGGATAAGCAGGTAAATAACAACTTCAGTTGCCTAATACTAACCCAGCTATATTCAGAAATCAGTATCTTCAGAATTGTATGTAGGCATGATGATGCTATCTGCCTATATGAATATGTATGTTTGAGTTTGCTTTCCCCAGAAAGAGTTTTGTAGGTATATCCTGTCTGTGCCTCTTCCCCTAAAATGTAAATCTACAGGATGAATCCAAGAAACCTCAAAGACAATCCTACAAGTTTTGTAGAAAACAATAGCAGCTGAATAGAAAAGACACTGAAGCAAAGGATGTGGTAACCTGAACACTTATCAGATAGAAACACCACATATGCGAGACGAAGGGTAAGACCATGTCAAAGTTTGAACTGCATAAAAAAAAAGTTTGGTTGGAACCTATGATTTCTTAAACACCAGTATCAACTGGTTTCGAGACCTATGCAAGTAGGAAAGCAGATTGCTGTACTGCTGGTATTCACAGAATTATCTGTATCTGTACCTTTGGGAAACATCCTCATAAGTTAAACAGCTTAACTGAAACTCTCATTATTGTCAGAAAAAGAATACACTGAATACATACACAAATGAGAATGACTGGTGGGCACACTTATCTTTAGGGAGATTTATATCATCAATTTATGAATTTTGTGAGAGATTATAAAATCCCTTTATGTATCTTTACCATGCTGCCAGCTCCATTTTAGTTAGAGACTTTTGCTTCTTTGTTATCTTTTCATTTTCATGTAGGGCTGAAACTTAAGCAGCAATATCTTGTTAAGAACTATGCAGTTAAAATGTAATCAACCTACTCTAAAAAATAAGTTACCTACTATTGAAGGGAACTGGCTTGTCAAGAGAGTGGTTGCCTTGGAAACAAAGTCAATTGGCAGAAATCTGATCATCTGATAAAGGACTCATCAAGAAACCAACTGACAGAGGCTCTGATGATTTACAGAGGAAAAAGAACTTGGCAACTGGATCATCTTTATCTCTCTCATACAAGGGAGATCATAGTAGCCCCTATGAGGAACACTGCTTTCTTGAATGTACACAGACTATGAGGACTTCCAAAAGGGAGGTGAGCCAGCACTGCAGTAATGTGTTCAGTATTTTTCCCTGGTGAAAGAATGTATAATTAAGTGAAAGCAGCATTTATTCAGAAACTCTCCATGTTTAGATGTTTACTTGCTTGTTCTTGCCACAAGCCTCTTCTTAATGGTAAATCTGCAAACTCTCACCTTCAGTGGTATTCCAGGGAAAACTACACTTCTAAGAACTGCATCCCAGAGGCAAAGAATTGGGCTAGTTGTCTCCAAAGAAGCTGCACACAACAGCTAGGTCTGATTCACAAATGTGAGTGTAACATCGCAACAGAGGAATAGTGCTTGGGCTCCTTCCTCATACTGCAGAGCCTTAAAGATCTCAGAATCTGGTTACCTCTTCACTTGTAAAACAGAGTCTGGCAATAGGCCTGAATTTTGGGCCACACCCTCCCATACAGTTAGACCCTTAGCATGGTCCCTGCTATGATTTTGGCCCAAGAAAGGTAGTACTTTCCTTGACAAACGGCTGGGCACAGGGCACAGACAAGCAGAGGTAGGGATATTCCCAGCCAATACTTTGTGTGTGGTAAGGAGGGGGTTAAAAATACCTTCATCGTATTAACATAACCCATGACATAGCAGTTGGCCACCAAGCCAGAGACTAACTCCTTTGTTTAATTTTTATTAATTATGAGTACAGATGTAGCCCTGGGCCCCACCAACTATTTAGTTACCAGTTAAGAGTGACACGCAGCCTAATACTAACAAGTTAATGCTTCTCTACAGAAATTGTCTCTAACAAGCACCTTTGATCAGTGAGGTAGCAAAGCTTAACTGGAAAGAAAAGAGAACATGAACAACTTTTCTGAATTGTCAAACTTGAAGGCATTCCCTCTATACACTACCCTCTCCTCTCCTCATGGAAAGGTTCTTGTAACACCTACATATTCTTACAACTTTGGGAGGCAAAACTAGAAAATATGGACGTGGGAGAAGAACAGAGGAGCACAGTAACTGAGAAAGCGCAATAAAGGATGAAGAATATGAGGGTTAGTTTTCAAAGAGAAGAGTAGGAATAATGGGGAATGAGCAAAAGATAAGGACAGCAGGTATGGAAAAGGCCATAAGCCCCACACTATCTGCTTCTACAAGTGCCAAGATCTCACACAACTTTGCTCCTCCAGAGATTATGAGCCTCTTCTCTTGCACCCACATAAATTGAAGCTGTGGACTCTCTCTCAAAGTAGAGATAGGAACTGGGACTATCCCATGTAAACCAGAATCTGAACAGAGTCTTACAAAGACAGCGAGCTACTCACATGCAGACAGTGCATAGCATGCCTTGAGTAAATGCTGTGAGGAAGCCATACACAGTAGACACTAGCTGGTGTCTGGAAATACATTTATTTTCCATTTTTAAACAAGGACATGAAAATGAATTACCAACTTTGTCATCCGGAAGAGAATAAGATTCTGCAGAGCACTCTTAACCTTGTATTTATAGATATCTTTTGTTGGCAAATTCTACACGACTGCTTAAGGCAACTTCTTTGGGATGGGGGGATGGTTGAAGACATCAGAACCACCAAACCGGTTTCCATCGACAGAAATAGAAGGAATATTAGGCTTAACATCCAAGGACTTTATGGAGACTGACTAACAAAGCACCATTTTCTCTCAGTCAGCTCCACAGAAAACTTTCCAAATAGTAGTAGATCTCGAACGTCAGCAACATTTAAACCAGAAAAGGTAACTTGGAAGATAACTCAGAAAAACACACAGCACACTGCCTTCGGAAGGCATCACCTGCATAAACTACAATACTACTAAAATTTACAGAACATATGTTTACATACATTTTATAAAAATATGAAACAGAACATGGTCTAGTTAGTCCAAAAGCTTGTCTTCAACTATCTCTTTTTAGTGTATCAGAAGAAGACATAAAACTGGTAAGTACAGACACTCACAGAAAAACCTCTTCAGAAGTTCCTTCCTGATAACAAGCCTTAGTCTGTGTTGCCGCCACGTGAAAGATCTCTTATCATCCATGTGCTCTTGATAAAAGGTTGGCCTCATTGCTAACTTCTAGTAGCATTTTCTAAAGTAAAGTAATCTTTAGTTGGGGGGTGGGATTCAGTTTATTTTTAAATAAATTTCTAAGGCATTTGAGTTTATTGCCTCTCAATTTCCTTTTATTTCTCTGATGCCCTTTTTCTTAAGTCAGAAAACTGTAATTATGAGCATACAATTTCTACACATCTGTATCTGCAGAGCATTTTCTGTATCTATGGAACCACAATTCTCATCTTCTAAGTTCCTTCCTCGTAAGCAAATCTAAGTCCCTGATAGTTTCATTGTTTGTCCTTAGAGCCCTTTTATTTTTTGTCTTTATTTTGATAAGCTAAACAAAACCAGCCGTACTTAATCAAAAAGTACACTAGCCATTTATGTAACAAAAATATACAAAAGCCATAACAGGTCACACTTGAAGTCCACCTTGCTCAGTGTCTTCTAACAATGACCAAAAAGCTTCTTAGATCCCTCCAACAAATAGAGGGCGCTGCTGGGGCGCCCTGCCTAGAGTTCTCCTTCAGTTTCTGCCTTCATGTTTTTCACCCTGATGCATTCCCCCCCTCTTCTTTTTTCTTCCATTTCCCCCCAATAGTCACTCAATTTCTCCCCAATGTATTTTCCTTCATTCCACCCCCTTCAGCCCCCCAAATTTCCTTTCTTCTAGTTAATTTAAAACCCAAAAATGTGACTCAAATTTTCACAAATTTTATTTTGGATCCTTGACAGATCGGTTTTCAGGTTTTCAAACACCTGGGAGAGCAATTTCTAACTTTTCACAAGGCTCTAAAAATAGCCTAGCACTGCAATAAGTAAAAGATGCAGATTGTTTATACATAACTACAAGCACTGAACATCTGATTTTACAAACATACATTGTGCGCACTGGAAAGCCAGACATGATGTATCTACGCTCAAAAATCAAGACATTTCACTAAGTGGTAAGAAGAACAGATTTAGAGCAATGCTAAGCAGATCCGGGGGGCCTGCTCAGGCAAGCCAGATGTATCAAAAAGACCTCTAGGCACAAAGGTGTTCTTTCAGACTAGATCAGAGCTCAGTTCCCCCCAGTTGTGGATAATCCTGAAACAGATAGGCCATTTAGAAAGATGGTTCTTTGAGATGTTATTGACATGTATATTCAGAGTGTGACTACATCTACAGTGTAATCTGCATTTATTTTTAACACTAGCAGTATCCAGGATGGCATGCCTTCTATTGATAAGAATCATTTGACTATTTAAGCAGTTGTGTATTTTCCTTTCAACCAAAAATTCCCAAATTCTATACAGACTACAAAGGGAAAAGCTGCACGAATGTGTTGTGAAAATATATTCAACCAATAAGTCTCTAAAAAGAACAGTCACAGGTAAATAACTAGTTTTTCTTCTTTTGAGTGCCTGCCATGGGGGAGAAGGAAGAGCTCTTGTCACACAACCAATGAGGGTGTCACAATGCACCCTCCCTTCAGGTATTTATATACATTGATAAGACCCCTTCCAAGCCTTCTCTTCTCCAGGCTAAACAGTCCCAGCTCTCTCAGCCTTTCCTCATATGAAGGACTCCAACATCTTAGTAGTTGGAGTCTCTCCAGCTGCTCCATCTCTATTGCACAGGGGAGTCCAGAACTGGACCCAGCACTCCAGGTGTGGTGGAGGTTTTCAAGACGCGAATGAACAGTGTGCTAGATAATCTCATATAGGCTCCCTTTTCCACAAAAGATTGGACCAGATGATCTTTTGAGGTCCCTTCCAACCTGAGCTGTTTTATGAACTTGGTGTCCACCAGGACCCCCAGGTCTTTTTCCACAAAGCTGCCTCCCAGCTGGACAGCCCCCAGTATATACTGGTGCCTGGGGTTGTTCCTCCCCAGCTGCAAGACTTTGCACTTGCCTTTGTTAAACTGCACAAGGTTCCTGTCAACCCATTTCGCCAGCCTGTCAAGGTCCCTCTGGACAGCTGCACAACCCTCTGGCATATCAGCCAATGGGTTGCTTATATGCTGATTGCCAGTTATCGTTTTTCTAAATTATTCAGAACTGTGGTCTCATGAACTGCCCACCAGGTCTCTTGGCAGGAGCACTGTGGAGCCCAGTGCAAAGATACCTAAGGCTCTAGACCAAGTTTATCAGGGCACAGCCAGACTCAGCAGCTTCATCTCAAAAAGAAGGATGGCAGCTCCAGGGAAAGTTAAAAGGAACTAATGGTGATCCTGGGAATCAGGGCAAGAAGGATGATGCAGCAGACCCTATGGCAGCTAAAGGGAAAGTTAAAAGGAACTAATGATGATCCCGGGAATCAGGGCAAGAAGGATGATGCAGCAGACCCAGAGTCAGCAGCAAGGGACAAGGTGATGCAAGAACCCCAAGGCAAAGGAGAGGGGGGGGCAGATGTGGAACTGGAGCACATGAGAGAGGCTGTGACTGATTTTCTCAGACAATGTTCAGCTACACAATGCTTAGGAGCCACTGCTTTAGAACATAAGCCCTCTGCTACTGTGATTCTTCCACCGTAAGCATTTAGCGATCAGGAAAAAAGAGTTCTAACTCTAAACCATAGTCACTGATTTTAATAACAAGACATTGTTCTGTAGACTTTGAAAGGAAGTGTAAACAACATCCTAGTATTTTTGACAAAGCAACTAATAGGAATTGTTTTTAGCTTTTGGCAAAATGAGAAAAATTTAGTATTTTGCTTTATCATTCACTTTCATATAAATTAAATTTTTCCATATGCCAATTAACATTTGCATTTTTCATTAATCTGTTTATTCCTATTTAATTATACTATCCAGACCTTTTATGTTGCCAAAAGGACATCAGAACTAGTTTTCTGTATTGCCTTTCATTGGTTGAATAGTAGCGAATACATTTTTGGGTTTTTTGTTTTGTTTTAAACCAGGTGATTTCTTCCTGACTCATAACTTAGCACCTGAAAGGCACTCTTATCTTTTTAGACAAAGAATTGACCTTCACTGAGCCACTTAAGAGAATGTGTCCCTATTTTGCTCAACTACCACTGAACTTTCTTTTCTATGATGTCATCTCAGGGACAAACAAGATAGATACAAACACAATGTGGAAATAAGTAATAGGTGTGTCTCAAAAAAAAAAAGAATTGGTATAACAACTCAATTTTTAAAGACTATTTTCCTTTTAGAAAACATAACGGATACATAGTAAACTACCTGCAGACAGCTAAAAAAATATAAATTAAAGATTTAAACCAATTACGCAAACCTCTAGTCAGTCCTGTTTCTCAGCAACAAAGATTTTCAAAAGCATGCAAATAATTGAAAAACCAATAATACAGATGTCCTGAAATTATTTCAGGAATTGTAGAGGATTATATCATAAATAACACCACCAGAAAAGACAAAAACAAAGGGAGTGAAAACTATAACTGATACCACTGATATGAGAAATGATAAATAGTAGAAAGGCAATGTAATTTGCAAAAGTATGTTGACAAATAGGCCAACTACACTCTGAGTCATCCTAAAGATGAGCAAATAACAGTTCCTCTATAAATGCAATCATGGGCATAGTCCATTATTTATGACAGCTCCAGTGATAAAAAGAATATAGTATTCTATTTATACAGGCTGTTGATGAAGAACTTCATGCACATGTTAAATAGTATGGCCTAAAAGAATAATAGAGGTTGACGAAAAACCTATATCCTTACCCTTTTCATTCTTCACAGTCTTTGCATCTTCTGCCTAATACAGAAAATATTAACAATATCTATTTGTGGCAGGGTATCTTTAAGCAAGCAGACAACTGATAGCCTAATTCTAACCATAAAAAACACCTAAAATACTAGCCTAAATATATTTGAGTCTGAAAACCACAGCATCTTCATCTTCGTAACTTGAATCTTGCACAAACATTCTCATTCTGAACAAAAATTCAGTCTAAATCCATTGCTACTATAGTCCTACCTAGACTGAATTGGCATTCCTTCTTTACCCCTTGCATGGCACACTTTCTCATACTGGAATTACCATTCAATTGGTAATATGGACTCTCAAGACCGAGACCTCCCAGATTTGGAGACCAATGACCTTATTCTGAAACTAATAGACTAGAGTGGAAAGAGTTCCTTTGGAGTAGGCAGTAAAAATGAGCCTAAACTCCACTCTCTCTCTCACAAGTGGAGACAGCAGAGGTAACAGCTACCTGTTGCTCTTTTCTTCACAAGTCTATGAAGAGTTCTGAAAAAATAATTCTTCATTTCCAATCTTCTCTCAGTATCCCCTAAACCTATACAAAAACAGGCACCTTCTTGGAAGGGCAGGTGTCATACTTTCTTTGGAAAACACTGTAGAAAGCTCTACCTGTGAAAGTTTTCCCAACACTCAATTGTTTCTTTCTTAAATTAGTGGTCTCAATAGCTAGTGGAACTGAGGCACAAATAGAGAAAGATTAGTTAGGAGTAGATTAATTTCCTGTTTCCATGCCTTTATGAGAACTCCAGAAGTTGTGAATATACTTAATGAGAAAAGACAAATCCTGAGAGAAGTCTGGAGAATCTGCAGCAATACGAGCTAAACCATACAACAAACTAATATTTGCACCATGTTATTCATTTCAAAAATTCATCCAGAGCAAAACAGAATGGGTGTTCCCTTCAGGAAAGAAATCTATCTCCTCTGTAGGAATCCTTTTATTTGAGGCGAAAAGGAATTAATATTTTGGGCGCAGATGTGAAGTTCGTTTAAGCAATGAGACAGAAGTGATTTCCAGTATTCACTTGTCTCCTGCTTTTATCATCTTCTGTTGAAGCATTCCAAAACTCTAAGAAGCACAAGAAAGAGAAACTAGTCTTATGGAAGCAGTTGATGAATACCTCTCAAGGATTCCGTCAGACAGGCATTTAATAAGGACAGCAATCGTGACAGAAAGCAGAGCACAGTATATCTTCTTTACAGCACCTTCTAGTCCTTTTGTAGCTATTTATAGAATTCACTTATTAAAAAAAGTGTAGAGCAGGCCACCTGGGAATCTACTGTTTGCCACCAAGCTTTTCCTCGTTGAAGGCACCTGTGTTTCTAAGGAGTNGGGGGGGGAGAGATATCATCTTTTCTCACCAGGGAAACTGTTGCTCTTCATCATCAAATCTGCCATCACTGTTGACACTTCTGTTGAAATATATGAATGCAGAAAACATTTTAGAAGTTTCATTTCTAGCAATCACAATAGATGGCAAGGCACAATGGCTGGATGAAGATGTGAACAAAACTTAGCTTCCTTATGATTGTCAGAAATTGCTCCTTGCTTTCCTGAGGCAACATGTCAATAAATTCAATCTGCTTCAATTAATATACCTATTCCATTATAACTAGATGGTTATTTGAAAAACAGAATTGCAAACAAAATGACAAATAACTCTTCCCCTCAAAAGGTCCTTTTCTTCCCCCCCCGCCCCATATCTTTACAAAGCAGTAGTGATTTCATTAGCACTGTTCATTCTTTTCATCAGTCCTTGGGACAACAAAAAAATTTGAGATGGAAAGTGAACAAGTCTGTTGCTGGAATAAAATACTTCCCTTCTGTTCTCTTTGAAATAAACGTAATACCATTAATGGCAGGAATCTGCCATGCTATTTTGGCATGCTCTACAGTTTCATCATTAACAGAAACACAGCTTTATTAGCAAAGTTATTTTGGTACATATATAGGAACTGTGGTGGAGTAAAGAATCTCATGCACCTTCTCCTGTACAACGTGTACTATTTCTATAATCCTCTTGCTTAATTCCCACAAGGATTTTAAATCACTGGGATACAGAATTGCGGCTGACACAACTGCTTCACATGGGGAATGACAGGACTCCAGGTAATAAAGTTTTCACATCCCTTTAAGCCCTCATCCTATTATTCCTGAATACAATAGAAAATATCTTTTAACTTCATACAAGATGCCTCAAGTATTTATGACATAGAAGCAGATGCAATCTAATCATAGCAATCATCTAATACCTGTAAACATGTTCTGTTTACAAAGAATTCCAAAACTCTCTTACTGCAATGACCCCTCTGTGGTACTGGACCCTTTTATATACAACTCCTATCAAGACCAAATTCAACAAACTATATTGAAGGATAGGTTTGTGATACCTTTCAACCACCTTATCAGATGAAGAATGACATCTCTGAACTCAGAAAAGGATATAGATCAAGGTCTGCCTGACTCATGTAGTATCATATGTGAATACTGACCCAATGTGTTTATCGGCGTAAGTCTTAGCAATGAGTTAGAATGTATGAGAGCAGTTGAGATTACCTAGAGCCATTCCATCACATGATGGCATGAACTGCTTGGGCTGATACCGATGAGGGATCTTTGTCCTTTACTAAAAGGAAAGCATTTTGTATTATTTTTGTGAATATTGCAGCATTGCAGGCATGTCTGGTACTCTAAGCCATATGAGCACCTAAATGTTGTTAGTGATCCTCGGTGCAAGGGTGCAAAGCAGCACAGGCAGCATCTCTTAGGCAGCATTGGCAAAAATCATCTCTGTCTCAAGTACACAAAAAGCAGGCACTACCCACAGGAGAAGGTAAAGATGCACCATTCAAAAACACAGATCTTGCATTCAACACAGAAAGAGGGGGGAATATTATATTACTCTTCTATTTTGGAGAAAAATAGTCAGAACAAGATTGGAAAACATTTTTCTGTATTATCTTAAGGCCAGTAATTTGAGATCTAATTTAAGCGATGGTGAGATTCAACCACCTCTAGTATTATTCTCCCTAGTTCAAACATGGATATGACAAGCTACATGCATTAACATTCCATCTTCCGTGGTTAGAGCCATTAGTATCTTAGCTATCATGTTAAGACTCAGAAAAGTAAGTAACAGGTCATAAAGAAATTAAGTCAGCGGAGCTTACGCAAAATGAACCTTGGCAATCTATTCCTCAAATATGCATAACGATATTTGAAAAATATCAAATTGAAAATATATAATTTTCCCCTTTCAACTTTGTATATTTTCTAAAACTCCTCTTACACTAAGAAACCGAACTGAAAATGTTCTATAAGACTTCATGTCGCAACAAGCAATCTTTTTGGTAATAGGCTTTTTTTGCCTGTTCCTAAGAATATTTCAATAGAGAAGCCAGTTATTCTCAAAAATTATCAAGGTAATCAAGGTAAATCATGACATTCTGTGGTTCAGGCTATCAGAAAACTCAACGATTATGGTACACAATGCAATATGAATGGGTGATTGTGAAAAGTACCAGTAACAAAAACCCAAAATGAAAAACTTCCGGAGCTCTCAAGCTTATAAGGGATAAGCATATAATTTTGAACAGATAGCAAGGATGTATGAGTTAACTGTTCAATCATACCTGCAAGTTTTAAAATTATGTCCCAGAAGGAAGAATTCTTCCCAATTAGTAAAAGTATCAACTGACCTTTTCTTATTAGAGACACTTGGACACCATTTACTAACTACCCATTTCAACTGCAACACTGAAGTACTTCACACCACAGCTTTACTAAATAAAAGTCAAATTACAGTAACTTATGTAGTATGATAATCCATACAGTCTTTATCTAAAAAGTCTTTTTGGGTCACTGATTTTAATGGGAGAAAATGATTTTGTACCGAAGTATTCTACTTGGTGCTTTACTTTCATTCACCCATAATTTTTCATCGCTGGGTTTATTTTCTCATTTTCCCTCCCTCCACACTCACGAAACTTTTTCTTTGCTCCCACAACTCTCCAGTCTTTCAGAATCTGTCTTTTTTTTTTTTTAATCCTGCTTTCAGTTTTATGTTAAAGAGTGCTATGATAGCTCTGCTATGTATTATTTGCTGTAACAGCCTCAATGGACAACATTCTCTAAACTATTCAGTACTATCATCAAGTTAGTAAATGAAAGGTGTTTCATTTTATAAAATAAAGGATATACTCCTTAATATCAAAGGTGCTTAAGAATATCCATGGAAATAATTTCTTCCTAGGCATAAAAACATGCTAGAAAGAAGATATCTACTGGTAAACATTTATACTTAGAATCATAGAATCATTAAGGTTGGAAAAGACCTCTAAGATCATCAAGTCCAACCATCAACCCAACACCACCATGCCTCCTAAACTAGGCCCTGAAGTGCCACATCTACATGTTTTTTTGAATGCCTCCAGGGATGGTGACTCCACCACTTCCCTGGGCAGCCTGTTCCAATGCTTGACAATCCTTTCGGTAAAGAAATTTTTTCTTATATCCAATCTAAACCTCCCCTGATGCAACTTGAGGCCATTTCCTCTTGTCCTATCACTAGTTTCTTGGGAGAAGAGACCAACACCCGCTTCACTACAACCTCCTTTCAGGTAGTTGTAGAGAGCGATAAGGTCTTCCCTCAGCCTCCTCCAGACTGAACAATCCCAGTTCCCTCAGCCACTCCTCATAAGACTTGTTTCCCAGACCCTTCACCAGCTTCGTTGCCCTTCTCTGGACACGCTCCAGCACCTCAATGTCCTTCTTGTAGTGAGGGGCCCAAAACTGAACACAGTATTCAAGGTGCGGCCTCACCAGTGCCGAGTACGGGGGCACGATCACTTCCCTACTCCTGCTGGTCACACTATTCCTGATACAAGCCAGGATGCTGTTGGCCTTCTTGGCCACCTGGGCACACTGCTGGCTCATGTTCAGCCGGCTGTCGACCAGCACCCCCAGCTCCTTTTCTGCTGGGCAGCTGTCCAGCCACTCTTCCCCAAGCCTGTAGCACTGCATGGGATTGTTGTGACCCAACTGCAGGACACTATTATTTAATAGTGACACAGTGTTTAAAGGATGTGTTTTGAAAATAAAGTGTTATTTATTCTTTGTTGTAGAGATTGTCATATCTGTCAGTGTTATCAGCACAAAACAGTTGTTCGTCCAACTACCAATGCAGCAACCGATACACCTACTGAACATAGTGCCATGGATTATTCCTCCCTGTGCAAGAATTCAGATCTGAATCAAAAGAAAAAAAAATTACTTAATTGTGACTTACAGAATGCATGTAATAATCTAGGTTCAGTAAAAACAGACTGTATGCACGTAAGTCTATTTAATCTCTTACATCTGTGGTCATCAAAAAAATGAACTAAAAAAAATTCATAGCCACAAAAAAAATCTGCCTGTATTGCCAATGAGTTTAAGACTGGTTTTTGTGTATGAACACATATTTTCCCAACACGAGAAATGAAACCATGGCTCTACTCATCTGTGGACCTAAGGGAAGACTATATAACACCTTAAAACAAGAGGCTTGAACTGTAAAAAAAAGCACACTGAATTTAAACTTGAGTCTTCTATACGCAATTATTAGAAGACTTAGTTTTGAAATATCAATGATCAAACAAAATTAAAGTTATTTCATATCAAGCAACTTCCTACCAACAATTTTTTGACAAATTAGTCTTTTGAGTATAGAAACTTCCTAAGAACAGAAGTGTAAAGATTTTTTTTTCCTAATAATCTCAACATAGTTTTGTTTTAATGAATAAATAGTGCCACCTTCAAATTTCATAAATTTTAAACATTTTGATATTTGCACAACTGCTTATCTAGGAAGAGGATTGTGTGGAAGGTATATATTACCACACTCAAGCAATACTGACCTTTCTCCTCTCATCTGAGATAAAAATTTTCCTGCTGTCCCTTTTAGGAAGTCTTCCCTCTCCAATCTGCTGATATGCTCATTACAAATTAGTTGTCTACTTTCATCATTAAATGGTGTGTATGACCTTTGCTCTGCTAAGCAGTTATCATTACTTCTGCAAAGATTACTCATCAT
The DNA here is from genome assembly GCA_013389945.1 of Fregata magnificens. Classification (NCBI taxonomy): domain Eukaryota; kingdom Metazoa; phylum Chordata; class Aves; order Suliformes; family Fregatidae; genus Fregata; species Fregata magnificens. The sequence goes on along the minus strand of WAAD01041412.1, from coordinate 188,428 downwards.
AGCTGGTTCTTCAGAATCTAGCTTCTTTTCATCTGAAATAGCCAAAGAGAATATATTTTGTTGAAGTGTTCTTACACAATAAATACATGCGACAGAGCTCGAAATGAATTATGGTTTGTCATGTTACATTATCAAAATTTGCTTGTATCAATTTAAAAGCTGAGAAAACTTAAGACTATTTAGAGCAAAGTAGTCAAAGTCTTCTTATGAACACCTTAAAGGCTTTTGGTTTTGTGTGTTAACATTTTAATTTTTTTTTTTTTTTTTTATTTCCCTTTTAGATAGGTGGATTGTACCTTGTGAAAGAAGTGATATTTCAGGATCTGAATATTATGAAGAAACTCAAGCAAAAGATAGCTGCTAATCTTGTACCTTGGTATGTATATATGATAAGAACCTGCACAAAAAACTTATGTGAACATTTGCATGATGCCCAAAGGGGAGAAGAGGCAAACTCAGGCTATAACTACATAAGGTTCTCAACTTCTCCAATTAGTGACATCGACTATTAAGGCTAATGGATTAAACTACATATAGGGGTACATGATGTAAATATATATTTACAGAATATGTACATAATAATGAAGTAAAATTTAGTACTTTTTTTACAAGACTGTTTTTGCAATGAGGTAAAAAGTGAGATATTCAGTTTATCATGTAAAGTAACAATCCCAGGCAATGGAAGAATTGTCATTATTACAAATGAGTCTTCATTAAAGATAGAGTTCCAGCACGTTTTATTATGAGCCAATGTGCAGGAAACCAAGATGTCAAGTCATTTTCCATCTGCAAGAAAATTACTTTTAAATCCCACATTTAGCGACCTTTATTAAGTCTCCACTAATGAAACTCTTAACAACAAATACGATGTAGTTGGAGGCCTGTCAAGACATACCATTCCTTTTTACTCCTCCTTTTATGCTCAATAACCCATCAGGGAACCTCCTTAGATGATGCCATCTCATTATCTCTTTAAACATTTCAGCATTTAATGTTAATTTTACCCACTGAAGAAAACTTTCAGTAAAAATTTAATTACTTAGAAACCTACAGGAAAAAAAGGCACCTGAGTAGCTTTCAACTCACTTTCAGAAGTGAAAGCCAGTATCATTTCTGGAAATCACATTTTTAAAACTGCCTTAAAGCCATTTAAATATTTTTAACATTTACTGTGAAAGGACATGCAGGTCCTTTAATATAATATAATAATTCATGTAATTAACGATATTAAAACCCATCATGCAGTTATTTTTCTAGGAAATAATACATATCAAAACATTCTTACTCTGATCACGAGGAACCATTTTAGCACAAAGGAAATTTCCCTGAGAAGTTCTTCTAAATAAGTGTGCCCGAGCACTGCTGACTTTTCTAACCTCTGCAGCATCGGCAGGAGGCTTTGGAAGGGAAATGGAAGAATCTTCATCTTTTGCAAGAGTGGCTAGTATTGGTTTCTGTGACAAAGATAAAGAAGACGTTGTAGTAAAAGCACAGATAATTTCATTTTCATATAAGCAAAAATTTTAAAAAAAAGTAAAAAACCAAATGATTTATACAAAGGGTTAAGTTCAGAATAGAATACATAAAAGTTACATAGGTTTGCTCATTAAGAAATTTTAATATCCAGAATCTAATGACACTGTTCCACTGAACAAGGCAGATATCTATACCATCATAACCACAGAAAGCCATTTAAAAGCAAACATTCAGGGGTGCAGAAAACAAATAAAAACTAGCCTGAGTAGAGCAACTGAAAGTCAGAATTATTTATTTCCCTCATAAATACTCATTTAACATTATCGGCAGTATGCTTATTTGTTTAAAAAAAAAAAAAAAAAAATGTTGTGCCAAAGACTTGCGCTAACAATTCTAGAGGCACATATATTCTTTCGGATTCATTTTTGAGCACTAAAGTAGTATTTCCAAAACACTTCAAATGTGTTCATATGTACTACTTCCTATCACACCAAGATAAATCATGCAGATCCAGAAACATGCAAATTCTAGTTTTATTTACGTCAGTATCTTGCTTCTTAGAGGATGTGACCAACCCCCTGAACCTCTGGTAGAAAACACTTGTTATGCCCTACACAAACGCATTGCCCTCTAAGATCAAGGTCCTCTCCAATTTCCTTACAGTAAAGAATCCACTAGAAAGTCTCCCCGGTATTAGCTGAAGATAGCCAAGAGGTGAGACCCACTCCCCACAACCACCATGACTAATACAAGCTCTACATTTACAGCGTACTAAGATCTCAATTGGTAAAGCAGGAAAGGCAGTTTTTGCATTGGTCTTAACAGTAGTTTTCTCTAGTTTTTTTCCACTCTCACACACAAGATAAATGAAAATTTAACACCAGTATTTAAATCCAACTGTAGATATATTTAATCTAAATATAAGCATGGTCAGAATTTTTAAATTCTATTCATATAAAAACATTCCCTTATCAAAATTACTTAAGTATAACATTTCTTGGAATTTCTTCCCCTAATTTCCTAAAGAATGTTACATTTAGGTTTCTGTCTTGAAGAAACAATATATACAGCAAGCATGCTTAACTGTTTTAGCATGCTCTGTTCTCTCAGGTACTAAACAAGTGATCCTTACTTAGTCTTCTATTTAAAGATTAAATATAAAAAAACCTGAACGAGCAGATACACTCATAAATTGAAAACAATTCAAAATTTTCACAGAGGGGAAAAAGGAGTTCTTACAAGCACCTCTATGTGTTTTTTTAAATAAACTACAATCATTACATTTTATAGATGCACAAGTCAAATAGAAAGCACAATCAACCTAGTTACTTTCAAGTTATTGATCACAGAACCACAGAATGGTTAAGGTTGGAAGGGACCTCTGGAGGTCATCTTGCCCACCCCCCTTGCTCAAGTAGGGCCACCTAGAGACAGTTGCCCAGGATCATGTCCAGGCAGCTTTTGAAGATCTTGAAGCATGGAGACTCCACAACCTCTCTGGGCAACGTGTGCCAGGGCTTTGTCACCCTCACAGTGGAAAAAGTGTTTCCTGAAGTTCAGAGGGAACCTCCTCTGTTTCAGTTTGTGCCTACTTCCTCCGGTCCTGTCACTGAAAAGAGTCTGGAACTGCCCTCTTTGCACCCTCCCTTCAGGTATTTATATACATTGATAAGATCACCTGGAGCCTTCTCTTCTCCAGGCTGAACAGTCCCAGCTCTCTCAGCCTTTCCTCATAGGAGAGATGCTCCAGTCCCTTCATTATCTTTGTGGCCCTTCATTGGACTCTCTCCAGTTGCTCTATGTCTCTCTTGTACTGGGAAGCCCAGAATGGGACCTAGCACTCCAGGTATGGCCTTAGCGGTGCTGAGTAGAGGGGAAGGATCATTTCCCTCAACCTGCTGGCAACACTCCTCCTAATGTAGCCCAGGATACCATTAACCACCTTCTTAGCGGCAAGGGCACATTGCTGGCTCATGTTGATGCTCATGACCTTTTTCTATTTTAGTAATCTTACACAAGAAAGCTGACACAAGTATCTGTCTTCTGATTCTTGTTATTGTCACTTAGAATTATAACGCAATATAGCGATATTTAAAGAGTTTAAATTATTTTCAGGCTTATTTGGGGGAAAAAAAATGACAAAACTGACTTTATAACTCTCAGACCAACATTACGACAGACTTCCATTTCTCCCCAACCTATTTAAACCACATCTTTTCCTAACACTACTGATAAACATATTTTTATGTCAGTATTGCATAGAGTTATTTCCAGACTACTCACATGATCCAGTGGGCTAAGACGAACACCAGACACTGGTCTTGATTCAGCCAAATCAAAATTGGATGCATGAAGACTAGCATAAAGAAATTAAATACAATATGAATAAAGCAGATCCAGTGTTTTGTTTGTTTGGGTTTTTTTAATTGCATACTTCCCCCCTTTGCCAATGAATATAGGGAAGAGGAAGAAAGGAAGAGTGACAGAGCACTTTTACACCATCACTCTTCTTCCATGAACACTATTTAACTTTGATATCTGGGAATTCAGCAGCATCAAGGGAGAAGAATTACAAGATCATCTGCACACCTGCCATGATACAGTTTATTTCATACACATCTGTAACAGTTCTCTAATATAAGCCTAAATTCATGCACAAACCCAACTGTGGTTAGTGCCCAAGCTATTCGATACAAGCTGCGGAACAGTGCAGGGCAGAAAACCCAGGTTTGTGCAGGCATGAGCATGTTCCTTCCCATACACAGAAGAAGCACAGACAGAACAAGCATGGATGTCAGCCAGAGTGACCTCATTGCCTGGTCACCAACAAACAGCCAAGTCGGTCTCAGGCTCCTGCCTTCTGTAAGGGCACAACACTATGCAGTAAGGAATATTGGATACATTGAGTGCCTGAAGTCATGCTGCCATGAAACCAGCATGGAAACTGACTTGTATGGCCATTCAAACGTGTTTCAGCATCCTTTCTGGCATGTCTGACACCTAACATTACAAATGCAGCTCATATCTCCTCCCTACAGTCATTACAGAATTGGCATATAAGGAGAGCTAATAAATGACTGGGAAAATGGATGTTAAAAGCCCAGTATACTTTTTTTTTTTCCCTCTTTTGTCACAAGAGACAGATCTATTGAACTCTGTGAATTATGCTAGGTAACAAAACTCCACACAAATAATTTTGAAGTAGTATAAATTTTGTTTAAAAATGAGCATTTCAAACTTCAAAACCTACAATTTTATATTTAAAAAGATCTGAGAAAGCTCTGAAAAAGGATCTAGCATACAGTTTATGTGGAAACAAGCAAGCTTTCACAGTTTCTAGGGAAAAGTTGAAGACTATCTCAATTAAAAGCATACATTGTCTGAAGAAAAAGGTGAGTTACAGACCATTCTCCTATACTATTCTCTACATACAAAACTAGTGTAATGACTGCCTCTGGTAGCTCTAATCCACAGGAACTTCCTGGACATGTAGATTAACACCAACAGTAAGGATCATTAGAAGAAGGCAAAGGATGTGATTAGGAATACAGATTAACACAGGGAAAAAAAATCACCAGAAACATAATTACAGAGCCAAATCTCTTGCTGCTAAAAGGATATTTGAAAAAATCTTAAAGCCACAGTACCTAAAAACTGAAGGGGGTCTATTTTGAGGAGCTCGTGAGGATCCAGATCCAAAAAGTTTCCTTTGATCCCCTGCAGGTGTAAATGGTCTCCGCGTTCTTAGCGTTCGTAGAACATTTCTGGCTTCATTTATAATCTCAGAACTGGTCTTCTGCTTTGGCACTGAAAGCCAGTAGAATGGTTCTGCCTTTTCTGTATTCTTATTCTTTGAAGCTTGCATCCCTCTGCAAAGTAGTGCACAAGAACAACACTGTACAATATAATGGAAGGCACAGAATATAATGCTAGTTTTAAATTACAAACTATTAATTCATCAATGTTTATGCTACCACAATGTAGTTAAAAAGGATATTATAACAAAATCCTAGACAGTGGTCAAGTACTGGAAAATAAGGCTCATTGATACTGCATTTCCCTGACAATTTTTCAGTTCTGTAGGAAAATACTGAAGAAGAGCAGAAAGCATCTGACATGGAGGACTTTCAGTTTTTTTAGAGGAAGCTAAAATACACCACACTCAGTACCACAGTGCTTTCTGGGCCAAATGTGGTACTCTCCAATACTACAGAAACTCTGTTTCTTAACACCTGATTACTTATGAAACATCATAACCAAAACAGGAATGCAATAATATGCTGTAAAGAGACACTTTCTTTCCAATGAACTTAGGAAATACCCAATATAAGTTACCGACCTTACCAAGGGAAGCTTCCTAATAAGTCAAAGAGGTATTATTTTCAGTAACTGAAGCATAGTTATCAGTAATTGATAAGCAGAGACAAGGAAGAACAGGCAATCCATTTTTTTCTCCAAGAGAAATGCCTCCTCAACCCACCCCCAAGCACAGGCAAAGATAACACTAACATAAGATAAATTATCAAACCAAACTTTCAGTCAGTGCTGTGTCCTGCTGCATCTTCTAGCAAATGCAGTGGACAGTGAAAGACTTGCTTCATCATCTCTCAAGCCCCCCAAAATCAAACACTATCCTGGTGCAGTTCTCTGAAGATACCATCCTTGTCATTTTACAGCAAACTCATCATGAGCCTTAAACCATCCAAAATTCCTCTTCTGCTTTTCAAACTTACCTAAAAAGAAAAATATGTTTCTGCACTGTCTTTGACTCAGACCATCTGGTAACTTCTATTCTCTGACATAGTTTATGACAATGAACCAACAGTAGATCAAACACCGCCACCTTGGTTATTTCTAAACTATGGAGCAAAAATCCTATTTCTCTAGTTTCTTAGTTCACTTCTTCCTCTTCTGCATTTTTACATTTCCAGCTGCCTCTTTTGTTCCTCCTTTCAGAGCCTGTACATTCTGGCGCAGTTTTTTTAACTAATATACAACCCAACCCCTTCAGCTAAACTATACAAGATAAAATTGGATGCGAAAGAGCAGCGCACCAACCTCTTTCACTAAAAGATGCATAATTACAAAACAGAGGAACAGATCAGGAGCCTGAGACTGTCAGTGGTTTTAATCCTTCTGATTACTATTAATACTTTTCTTCACTGAGACTGAATTTGGCTCTCTGTGCTCCCTACTCTTCCCTACATTACAACATGATTCAAAAGAGTTAACTAAGGCATTCCACTGCAGCAGTCTCTTTGGAGCAATTATACAGCCATTTGTCACTGAATAGGGAAGGTAGATTATCATTCCCTATTCTCCCAGCTACTGGGAGTCAAGATTTTGACCTTTAAGTGGAAGGTCTTCTGCGTAGGCCATATGTCTGATACAGATATTGTCCAGCATACATGGAAACAATAGCTGTGAATAAATACTAAAACATAATCAACATGATTCTACAAATCAGAAACTTGAATTAATTCACATTCCTTTTTTTCTGGTCTATATATTTCCATCTACCTTCCTAAATTTTAAAGTAAATCTTCTCAAATAATCTCTTACATTTAATCTCTGAAGGACGCCGTTTTCTTTAGTTCTTAAAATCTCTGCGATCTGACATCGAAATGGGTATTTTATGGGATTTACTTATACGTTCTTCATAGTTGAATTAGGAAGCAACCTGAGAGATATGATGTGTTTCTGTGGAACAGCACCATCTCTGATACAATCAGCTTAAGTTTTTGTTAATCCTACTGTCAACTGCAAATTTTCTATCCTAGAAGTACATTTATTTGCCACAGTTGAGCCCAAACTTCCATTATAATAACAACTTTTTGTTGAAGCCTTCACCTCTTAGCTATTTCTTTTTAACTGGCAAGGGAACTTTTCTACTGTAAACTTAAGTCCTACCACTTGGGCACTGTTAGTCACCCTTCCAACCCATTAAAAATAAGAGTTTTAATAATTCACGTTGCAAAGGGAACCTTTGACTAAGTTTGAATGCTTGACTGAGCTCACTGCTGCATTGCTACTTTAGCAGAGAGGGGGAGAGCAGCGCCTTTCCCTACTGCTGGAGCAGCCAAGGGTGGCGGGCAGCAGCCTCTGCTTTCCAGCGCTGGGAGGCAGAGAGCTGAGCGAGCCGGCGGCCGTCACAGCGCAGCGGCAGTAAGCAGAACTTACGACTTACCACTGACCTGGTGGGAGCGTTAACACTTGGTCATTTTGGCATAAGGTAGTATTATACACATTTGGAATTTTGGTAGTGATGCGATACCAACATATTATTACTTGATATCCCATAATTATTAGCCAGAAAATGTAACAGAACACAGAGAAACAAGTAAGCAGTGTCATAAAATATGAGATGTGTACATAGATCTGATAGGATAAGAAAGCTTACTCTTTCTTGCAAGCATTTAAGAACCACGAGTAATTCTAAATGAGTTTGGCTTCTGTGCCATCACAATACAACCACTGTCTCTTTTTCAAAAGACAGAGACAATTTGTACTCTCTAGTTTATAATGCCTAAGGCTGAAACATTTAAACATCAAGCAATTGCTCTGCTGCAGCAGCACCCAAGAAAGTTCCATCTGCTCTCCAGCGTCCCACACCCCAGAAGCTTTGAGGAAGCACCTTCAGCTATATTACACCAGTTCTCTTCCTAGAAAACTACTACCTAGATCTGTGCACAAGGGAAAAACCCTCCCAGTCACCAGAAACTTTCTTGACTTTGATGAGAATAAGGTACCTGAATCAATTCATTGCAGTGCCAGAGACTAATTTAAAATATGGTGCAAGAAATGAATGCAACAAGCAGAAAGTGGAAGTATAAGATGAAGGAACAGCCCCAGAGGGGAAGGGGAAAAATTGTACTGGCTGCCCGGTGTACAGTATGGTTTTAGCCTTGGTTTTCATTATTTGTACAAGACTAGTTCTGTCTGGTTTTGTATTTGTTTGTAAGAATTTATATTTTTTCCACAAACTCTATACCCCTTTTAAAAAAAAGTATCTTAGTTGCAAATAAGAAATAATTCTAATAGTTAGTGCTTCCTTCTGAAAATCCAGCAGCATTCCCATTTTGCTCCCCAATCCCAGCAGGGGACAGATATAGGGAATGTTGCAGTGTCAATAGGGACAGCATAACTGGTACGCACAGATCTTGTCCCCACTGCCATCACCATTTCCCAAGTAGCCTTTAACTGGCACAGATGAAGATCTCCTCTCCAACTCTCTACTGGAAGGTAGAAAAGTTTTACACCAGTGTCTAAAAAGCCATACTTGGGCTCTTGTCTTTTTTTTCCACAGTTGTTTACTCCAGCGGCCTGGTCCCCTCTGTATAGGAAGAAGCAGCAGGTAGTGCTACAGGGTCAGAGAACCCCGGATTAGTCCTAGCTATCTCCAGAAACGAGATAGCTGTACCCTCACAGCACTTATCCTGGGTCAATCAGCACATGAGAGAAGCATGGCTGACTACATCAGATGTGGCACCACATTGACTCTGCCATCCTACCTCTCACCTCAAAACCAGTGTCATTTAATTGCTAGCATACAGAGCAGGTATGCTTGCAATCACTATGTACAGTGAAGAGAAACCCTGTGCTCAAGCCGTGAACACTCTGCTCACCGACATCTGAATCCAGGTTCTGTCTGCCCAAGCAAATCTCTAGAACAACTAGCACCCAAATACAGGTTTAGTAAGAGTGAACTAGTAATGGGTATTATTAGATATAATTTTAAACATCAGCAACTTATCAGTCACAACTGATATGCTTTCAGCTTGGTGAAATTTTGAGGCAGAGAAATCACTATCAAAAAGAAATGAGAACAAAGTTACTAGAAATTGAGCCTGCAAGCCTCAACAGAGCAAGATTTTCAGTGCGGCCGTCAGATAACATGTCCAAGAGGAACTACCCAAAGAAGCAGCACCTGTGGAGTAAAAGCTGCCCCGGGCTTTGCAGAGTAACCAACCCAAACCCAGCAAAACAAGACTCTCCCCCGGACACGGTGGGCAGCAAGCTGCCGGGAAACGGACCGGAGATTCTCCCTCTCCAGCCACTTTTGCAAAGCCTCCCGCCCGACTTACCGCACACCCCAGCCCTTCGCCCCAGCCCGGGCCTCCGCGCCCCCGCAGCGAGGCGGCAGCTCCCGAGGACGAGCGTTACGGC
>WAAD01041412.1:145393-178596 GCA_013389945.1 Fregata magnificens | reverse complement strand
CCCGGCCCAGGCCGGGGCGGGCTGAGGGGGGCAGGGCTGTGCCAGTCCCGCGGCCGTCGTAGCCGCTGCGTGTGCGGGCCGACGTCCCCGCACCCCTGGGGCAGGGGCAGTGGGGGGTCGTGCTGCAAGGTTCGCCCGTAGGATGGTGGTTTTCTGGCGGGCACTTCCCCCAGCCTGCTCTGGCCCACGCTTAGGGCATAGTAATGGGTGGCAACAGCCCAGATGAGGGGTGACAAAAGTTGCTCGTTTTGGAAATGCTGGATGTGTCCTGTTACGATACCTTCTCTCTGAGCTCAGATTTACAGATTGGAAACGGACACATTGAAAGTTTTCCACAGTAAAACAAAACCAGGGGACTCGGGCGCAGTGTAGCAGCAGCTGCAGAACCCCTTCCCTGGGTCACGCTGGTCAGGCACCAAGGGTCAGATTGCTCATCTCAGCGGCTTCCTGCCAAGCCGGAAGCACTATCGCATCTCCTGCTTGCCTCCTGTTCTCTGGGAGGCCAAAAGAGAGCCATTTTCACATTGTCCATAGGAGGGCTTTGCACAAGTTGGTCCCACAGGCTGGAGAGGCACGAGGGTGTCACTCGCGGTGTCCCCCCAAGCTGCCTCCCGGGCAAGGCCCTACCAAAGGTGAATCCACCTCCAGGTTTCGGGACCCCGTTGGCCAGGGGCACGGGGCGCTCACTGAACAACTCCCTCACGTGCCTCCTGCTACCAGGACGGGTAATGTGATCACAGCCCCTATCAGAAAATCTCCAGACATGTAACAACATACAGGCCTGTTGCGGCAAGTGGGTTTGTTCATGACTGACAAGGACAGTCTTTGTTCGTTATATCTGAATGCATTTTGAAATTTATCTAAAAACTGCTGTAGGAAGGTGGCTATTATCTCTTCGTGAATAATAGAAAAATACAACAAATGTAGCTCCATCTGACCAAGATTCTTCCTTGGTTCCTTTATAACATACTTCAGATATATCTGAAAGCACTCTCCGAATAAATTTGTCTTTTATATATATTTATATGTAAATATATATATATACCTTACTGACTTAAAGTTCCTTCTACTAATTGCTTACTAACATCATAATTTTTACTTCCTCATGTTTGTTAGACAAGAACCCTGTGGACATTTTAAATTTAATTTGCCTTTCTGAATATTGTTATAAGCCTGTTATGCCCCTTTCTTCTACAAAAACGTCCTCTCCCAGTTCCTCTTTTGATTCTGACAAGCATTATGATAGCAGTAAAAAGATCTCCATGTATAACCCTACCCGGTTTACATAACACATGCCATTATCTCTGCTAGCTTCTACTTTATCTCTAATTATTAGAAATCTAGTCCTCTTTCTTCTGCAGCCAAGTTCAATACCTCAGAAGTAATGAAAACCTTGTTAGTATTGTACTTGCTTTTCTTTGTATATTCTTCCTTAAAGCCAAAAGAATGTGTGTGTGTGTGTGCGTGCATGTGTGTGCACGCTATTTTCAGATCATTCACAGATAGCTCATTCTCTGTTATTTTCTTCTGAACCTTTCTTTTATTGAGATAATACAAGCCAAGTTTCACAGAAAAATGTGTAGATTGGTTTCCTGGTAAAGCCAGTTTGAATCTCTTTTAACTGTTATCATCTCATCATTCTTTAAACAATTTTTAAACCCACCCAGTTAAACCCACTAAGCCTTCCTTCTTGGCTTCTTTAATCCTTTTCATATGCACATTATTTCTCCTCTCTCTATTTTCTAGGTCATCAAATTGAAGAGTTAATTTTTTATTCATTTTCTGAGCTTTGGCAGTTATAGCAAATATTTTTTTTTGTGATGTCTCTCTGCTATATCTCAACTGTTACAACTTTCTCACTTAAATCCCTTTTCTCATGTGCTTTTTATTGAATGGACTCTCTCCATTCAATAAAATTGAATCCACCTATTTTAAATGCAGGTACTTCATTAAATCTCCTTGTTTGCAATAACACTGCTTTAGGATGGCAGTATCATCAAAACATGTAAGCTGACTAGGTCTAGACAAGCCGGTATTTGCTCAAAAGACTGCTGAGGTAAAAGCAATGTGTTCTGAGCAGTTCTGCCTAACTAACAAAAAATTACAAGGTATTCAGTTATGTCATATTCATTCACATTACATTATTTTTTAGATTTGAAAATCATGAAAGGGATTTTGTGCTGGTACCCAGTCTCAATTTTCAGTTTGGCTAACTTAAAGTTGTCTAGAAGTGAAACTTATCTGGATATCCAAGCATACAAGGCCTATATTTCAATGCAATTCAGAATTAGTTAACAGTGCTAAACACTTTGCTTGCCAAGTGTTCATTGATCACACTTGCTGCTTCTTGTTGCTGACCTGTAAGAGCAGCCTCCAGTGCAATTTCAGCAACACAAGTGGCAATGCAATCCCCATTTCCCCCTATTTCTTTCCTGTTTTTCAAAACAGAGCAACAGTCCCACCTCCAATCTGGACAAAAATCTTCCTGTCATATTCAACTTTGTATAGACCATCTGGTATGTGCTGTTAAGTAAGCTCTGTGTTCCATATCACTTGTAGCTCATTACAAAGGCGGGTGAAGCAGTTCATTTTATGGCAGTTAGAAACAACCCCTATACCAGGTGGCCTAATAAGTTTTAATCAAACAGGTTTATGAAGATCTCCATTATATGCAGCAGGGAAATCTGTCACGGGAAAAGAGCACTCTGTCACAGGAAAAGAGCACTGGGTATATGATGAGATGACTAGTTGGTGGATAAGGGGAGAGCAGTGTATGCTGTTTATCTTAAGTAAGGCTTTTGACTGTCTCCCATTACACCCTCAGAGACAAACTGTTGAAGTATGGGCCATTTAAGTGACCAGTGAGCTGGACTGAAATTTGGCTGAACTGCAGAGCTCAAAGGGTTGAGATCAGCAGCACAAAATGCAGCTGGAGGCCAGTCGTCAGCAGTGTGCACCCTCAGCAAGTTTGCTGACAATGCAAAACTGGCTGGAGTAGCTGGTACACCAGATGGTTGTGCTGCCATTCAGAGGGACCTTGATGGGCTGGAGAACTGGGCCGAGAGGCATCTCAAGAAGTTCAGCAAAGGGAAATGTAAAGTCCTGCACCTGAGGAGGAATAACCCCGTGCACCAGTACACGCTGGGGGCCAACTGGCTGGAAGGGAGCTTGGCAGAAAAAGACCTGGGGATCCCGGTTGACACCAAGCTGAACATGAGGCAGCAATGTGCCCTTGCTGCAAAGGCGGCCAACAGCCTTCTGGGCTGCATTAGGAAGAGCATTGCCAGCAGGTGGAGGGAGGTGATCCTTTTCTTCAGCGCAGCACTGATGAGGACACAGCTGGAGTGCTGGGTTGAGTCATGGGCTCCCCAGTACAACAGAGACATGGACATACTGGAGTAAGCCCAGCAAAGGGCCACTAAGATGACTAAGGGACTGGAGCATATTTTGTATGAGGAAAGGCTGAGAGACCTGGGACTGTTTAGCCTGGAGAAGAGAAGGCTGTGTGTGGGATCTTATCAATGTATATAAATATCTGAAGAAAGGGTGCAAAGAAGATGGAGCCAGACTTCTTGGTGGTGCCCAGTGAAAGGACAAAAGGCAGTAGGCACAAACTGAAATACAGGAAACTCCATTTAAACATAAGAACAAATTTCTTTGATGAGGGTGGTCAAACACTAGAACAGGTTGCTCATAGAGGTTGTGTGGTCTCCATCTTTGGAGGTATTCAAAATCTAATTGAAAAAGTCCCTGAGTGACCTGGTGTATTTGACTGCTTTGAGCAAGGGAGTTGGACTAGATCATCTCCAGAGGTCCCTTCCAACCTTTGATATTCTGTGATTGATGTATTTTTTTTAATTCCTTAAAATCTTATTCATATTGGGCTGAAATTTAAGATTTTGGAAACTGCCATGATCAATCTCTAGCTTGCATTGCTCAGTGTGATTTGGTCACTGTGCCAGTGTCCTGCAAACTCTATACCTTACCCTCACTCTGGCCAGCCCTTGATCCCTCCATGTTCACTGTTCAGTCCCGCCAATAAAAACCTGAGCTTCCGTGGTGAAGTTATGCTAGCTTTCCAAGTGAAATACCCTTCAGTTGGTGTGCTTCTGCTGACACAAACATGCAAGGACTTCTTGTACCAACTCGGCATTGTGAGCCATCTACCAGCCGCACACCCACTATGCAATTGTCCCTACATCAATGACTGCTTTCATTGATTTCCTGTTAATTCTGCTGCCTCTGCCAGTGACTGGAAATCCCTGGTGTGTTAGCAAAATGCCTGCTTTTCTTCTAGTTTGCCTTTTGACCCGACTAGGCGGACAGGACTCCATGTGACTTTGGTGCTGCTACTCAGTTTAAGACCCGAATTTCTACAACCTGAGCAGGAAGGGATACCTGGGGAGATGGCCTTTTTTGAAGACTAAATAGATATGGAAGGAAAATGTGAAGATCGTGGAGGCCACAATCCAACGTAACACCTAAAAGCTGAGATAAGAGCCAGTGCCAGGTGAAGAAGAAAAGGCAGTTTGTTTGCTCACAAGACACAGCCTTAAGTTCAGTGGTCCAAGGTGTTCCTTTTATGACCAGCTTGTTGTGCACTCCTTAGGATGGTTGTGCACTTATTACAGACAGCATACCGAGCTGGGATACTGCTCTTGTCATTCACATAAGCCTGCAGTGAAGGATACCAAGAATTGGCTAAATGGGAGGACCTTTTTGGGAACAGAGACGTGGACAGAGTCAAAACTATTGAGATACAAAACCCCTTAGGAAGCTCACTGAACACACATAGCTAATTGAGGAAGGGAATTCACTGTAATAGGGCTGGTGCATTAACCTAGTGATCTTGTTTACTTTCTCAAGGTTTCTACATCAGCATTCCTTGCCTTTCCTCCTAACGCATTCTCCTGTCAAATTGTATCTACAAGCTGCTGGTGGGAGGGAATATTAAGAGTATATTAAAAGTACTGAAATGTCAGTATTTGGCAAAAGTCCAAAAAGTTAAAACCAAAACTTTCACAGAGCAGAAACAAAGCTATTGCAAAGCAGTGAGTGAGCACGTTCATCGTTTACAAAACACACTTGCTTTAAACCAATAACATGCGGTATCATTGGAACAAACCCAAATTACTTTAGGTTATTTTTAGTGACAGTGGAACCAAATGAGTACGTATTTTCAATAAATTGTTCTAGAGAACTTGGACTTCCTGATTTCTATCCAGGAAATCTAAGACAGAAGTCTCAGTCCATGTGCAACACATCATACACACAGTCATGCCAGACCTTCTGTGCATGTGTTATGCAGAATATCTGTGAATATGTGATAAATCAGACATGTCCAGAACACATTGCACTTACTGCATGTATACAGGCTGCCTGCAGACCTCAGGTGCTGCATGTCCATAAGATGTCGGACTCCTTGTTCGGGGAGCTCACGTTGCACATGTGGTTATGCAGAGGTCCAGCAGGTTCCGTGCATGCATACGGTCTCTAAGCTCTGTGTATTTTCCATCTGTCTATATATTCTACATGTATGATAGCTATCTAAGGAATGCACTTGTCTCTAATATCTGGCAATGTCATGGAAAAAACCAAAGCACTGCTGCTGACTTTGTACTGAATTCGGGAAACAGGATGAAACTCCATTCAGAAAATGAAGGGACCCTATGAGACCACTTCATGTTTTTTGCAGGTGACTGCTAAATTAGAGTTTTGTTGTTTGGTGGATATTTCTGTTATTTTTTTCCAGTTATGGGGTTTTGGTTTTACCGAGACCTTTCCAACCAGAGCTGCCTTGTCTCTGTTGCCAGAGTTGGCTTTGTAACTCCATTAATGACAACAGGATAGATGGGGAGGCAAGCATGGGCTTTCTCTCAAACCACATTGATGTAAAATACTGTCTAGAGAGATCACCATGGAGAAGCACTGCTTTCATTTTATGTATTCAAAACAAGATGGTGCCTAATTGGACATAAATGTTATTTACTGTTCCACCACAGTTATCAAAGCCCATGGTATCAGGTTCATCTCTTACTTCCAGTACATTACCCAGCGTGAAAAGACCATGCAGCAGGAAACACTTAATTTTGTGTAGCTCACTGGAGACTTAGCACCCCAAATAATGACAAAATGCCCAGATCAGCACAGCTTTCCGGAAAGCTGGCACCACCTATTTCTCCACTGTCTCCTCTTTAAGCACCTCTTAACTCAGGGTGAATGTCCTATGAGGTTAACACAAACTTGACATCCAACCCTGAAATTTTCTCTCATCCAGTATTCACAGTATGACTCGAAACTACAATTTGTTCTTGTAGTTTAGCAAATACTTCTGCCAATAGTTAGCCACCATTCATTGTCTCCATGTTCCACTTGTTCACAGTACCCGATATTTTAGGCTTCTCTTTAGATATGAAAGAATCCTTTCATCTGCCCTAAATGAACAAGAGGGGCTCTGCTGTTTGATACAGTCTGGGTTTCTGGCAGTGAGAAATCTGCAATATGGAAAAACAACACATATAAAAATAGGTTATCATGCAAGATAGAAGAGTTTTTGAAAATCTGACCCAATATTCACACAGAGTTTTTGATGTGACATTGTACCTCACAGTATACAATGGCAGCTCCACCATATGTTACAAAAAATTACCAGAAAGCCATCTACCAAATGCGGCACAAGGTACTCTGGGTTAGCCTCCCATAATGCCAGACTTCCTTTGCTGATAAAAGCCTGCTGCTCTGAGGACATACTGCATCTTTAAAAACCAGTCAAATGTGAACATATCTTGCCAAAACAGCTAGGTCAGTAGCACATGCCAGCAGAACTTCCGCCGGTAAAACTTCCTGGTTCAAACAAGGCCAGCAGCAGCAGCAGCAGCAACAGCAGTGTACACAGCCTCGGGGCACCTCGTGAGCGGGTGTCCTGGTGGCTGCTCGCACAGTGGCAGCAGTGCAAGAGGTGAGAGGAGAGCTCAGCTGCCCTTCTCCTCCCAACACCCGGGCCAACGTACGTTCCTAGAAACCTGTATCTCCTGTACGCTCCTGTTGCTGGCCTTGTTTGAACAAGGCAGTTTTACTGGCAGAAGGTCTGCTAGCATGAACTCTTGACATTCACCAGTTGATCTGCAGAGGACTTCTTCTTCGTGAGTCCAGTTACGCCGACATTACACAGCACTTCTCACTAGGCTGCAGTGCAACTGTCCACCTTACTTTGCTGTACTGCCTCTGAACCACCCTCAGTCCCTCCCTGCAGTACTGTGCCTATGTAGCAAACCGAGCTTCCAGTAGGTCGTTCTCTGCTAAATGATAACAAGAGACCATGTACACTCTGCTGGAAAAAACAAGATCTCTTTCACTCTTCTCGGACTGATCAGCAACACAACTGCCGTGTTAGATGCAGCTGAGACGGGTATGAGCTTTGGTTTGGCTGCTGTAAATGGAACTTTTCTTTAAATTTTTTGACAGAAAATCATGTACCGCAGTGACAATCATTTTGCAAATAAAATACAAACAGGAAAAAAAAGAAATATCACTGATAATTATTGAAAGATTTTCATTGATTTTGCTGACACTGAACTCTCCAACTAGAAAAAAGATAAAAAGTAGGGAAGGGCTAAGAAGGTGTGAATCTAGGCCCAGTGTTTCCTGCAAGGAGAATGGTACGGCTACCCAAAGTGGAAAAACAAGGAAATTTGAAGTTTCAGACCCACAGAGAACAGGAATTCACGGAGAATGTGATCTCAAGCGTGGGGATCATCTCCAGGGAAGCTGTGATTTGCTGGAGTAGTATGAAAGTGAAAAGAAATTAAATATAAGACTGGATAAAGGGTAAAATTGAATGCTAGAGTAAAAATAACTTTAAAACAAATATTTTAACTACCAGAGTCAAATGCTTAGAAACAATCGAAGTGACCACTACACCATGAGTACAATTCTTACACTCCAAATTTTTATAGCTGTAAAGAGGTATGTACATGGAATTATGAAAATCCTTATTTTAATATTTTAAGTAGGTGTTATTAAATTTTAGGTAATTTCAGGTATGAAATAGTTCAGATTTTCAAAGACAAGAGTTTGGAAACTTTGTATCTGCTAGGATCTGAAATTTAATTTTCACTGAGCTGAATTGTATTTCCTGCAAATGTGAAATTGAAGAATTCAGTTCCTACTATTGTGATACCTGGCTTTAAATGATATTTTACTAACAGAGTTCCTCAAGGATACATCTTCAGTCATATTTTTATTCATTACCTTAAAATAGGAAGATGGAGTTTGTTAATGAAATTTGCTGATGACATGAAAGTGGGAGACATGATTAATGTGGAAGACGATGGCAGCATGATACAGGAAGACCTGAATAACCTTGAGAACTAGAGTAATAAAGACAGAATGAAACTTAATAGTGCCAACTGCAAGCCCATGCCCTTGTGAACTAATACAAATTTCTGTCATAAGTTGCAAGGTCATCAGTTCAGAAACAACGATATGCAAGTTGTGCCTGGAAGTGCAAGTTAACCACCAGCTTTGAATGTTAAGGGGAGATGAAAAAGGCAAATTTCCAGGAAACAGTGTGAGTGAGTGTGGCTGGAGGAGGTAGTGCTGAGACCCACCCTGGAGCTTGATGCCATCCAGAGCATCCATATTCAGGAGAGAGGGATTGAGATGGGGATGGGTGCAGAGAAGGGTGGCAAGACTGATCAAGGGATAAGCCTATCATGGCATAAGACTACAACAGCATGGCTTGTTTATTCTGCCAAAGTGAAGGGTGAGAGACTCTCTACATATCATCTCTTTAAAGAAGATAAAGAACAATTTATGCTAAAAGACAATGTTGATTCAGGAACAAATGGGCATTATCTGACCTGGAAAATGTGAAATGGAAATTTTTAAAAAGGTTTAAAGCCACTGGAGAGGTCAGATTCTGAAACAGCCTTCCAGGAAGACTGGAGGGGGCAAAAAGCTAACTATGTTAAGAGCTGTATTGAAGTTGTATAAAAAGAATGGGGTGAGGTAGTTGCCCGAAATAGCTGGAGCTGAGACCCAGTTGTCCCATGCAGCATTCCTGTGAAAAACTTTAAAGTGATTTAGTAGCCATTCATACAAAACACAAAAGTAAAGAGCCTTTGTTTATAAATTAGCTCCACATTAGCATGAATGAGATAATTTTTCAATTGGCGAGCCAATTCTTTGTTTTTCCTGGTAATATGAATAGCAGTATAAGGTCGAAGGACAAGAAGAATACATATGGAATTTTGTATTTCTGGTTACAGAACTAAAAAAACCAAATACTATTTCTCCCTCAGGTAACACTGAGGTTCTTAGACCATTACTTTTTCCAGCAGATCGCTTGCTGTAAGGCCAGTCTCCTGCCTTAGTCAATGAGATTGCCATTTGAAAGCTCAGGAAAAAGGCAGCATAGAACTGTAAGCCTTGAAAAGAAAACAACTGTTTTTGCTTTTTGTGTGTGTGTGTGTGTGTGTGTGTGTGTGTGTGTGTGTTTTCTCTGTTATGGTTTGTTGTGCAACAGCAATAATCTCTATTGCTTTGTAGTATACTCACAATAAATGGCTTTTTAGATTGATTACATGCCTCAACTTTGCTTTGGCTATTAATCAATCTCAGCAGCTGTTTATTGCTTTGTACATTACAAAGCAATAAAGATTATCCCTTAAAGAGCTGTTAATGCCTCATGGAAAAGTTTGAAAACCATTATTTTTAGAAATAGTACTGCTGATATATAATTTTCTGGCTTTTCTTTCTTCCTTCCGTGTTATTTTAAGAGAGCTCAGTGCTTGTGAAACGCACAACCAGGCGTCTAACCATCTTTGTTGCTTTCTTGGATTCCTTTCTATTGCCTCGCATATCTTTCCTTAAATTGCAAAACACGGTGCTCCATTGCCGACAGTGTTTTGTGTAATGGTCCGGATTTGTCCTGAGTCAGCAGTGGATTCTGCATATGAGGGTAACATTCCCTGGACATCCCAGCATCTATACTATTCCTGTTCTTCTTCAGGTTTTTTGTCAAGTAATGGTTTTAGGACTTGTCTACACTGAAAAATGAACCAGTAAAAATCTAGCAATATATTTATGAATGTAAAGCTCCCTGTGTGGACACTTTTCTTCCATGATAAATAAACTAAGGAAAAAGGCATTCTTTGTTATTTTGGAACACAACCTCCATGTGCAGAGAGATACTATCCTACGTACAAAAATATAATTCTACCTGTAGAATTACATTCACAAAAAAACACTTTAATTTCTGGCAGCAGCTGCAGCTCAAATATTCATAGATATTTGAGTGATATTTGTGTGACTTCGCGACTGTTGTAGATGTACTCTCTTCGTACTTGTGCCAAGCCCACCTACTTCTGCAACCCTGCTGGCCTGCTTAGCACCACCTCTGAAGAAACGTTGGCCTGCTCTGTATTTTTGCAGCTGCTGTTTTTCATCATTTCTTGTATTCTACAACCTGCGCCTGAGCACAGAAAGGAAGGATTGGGTGAAAGAATTATTTTTCCTTCTGTCCTTGTCCCTATGCATATTTGCCCAGCAAACTACAATCTGACCCATCCTGTCTGTCTTAGTGCACAGGAGAACTGCCTTGGAGATTTATTGTCAATGTTAAACCACAAGCACAGGTTTTGCAAGATTTTTTGTGGTCTCCTGTCAGTGCAGTCTTCAGTTATGATGTAAGGAAAACCATTTCTAGTGGTGAGAAGCTAGGTTACATTCAGTCATCTACTTTTTCTACTGAAAGTATCAACAAAAGCCCAGGCTGTGCACAAAATTTTGTAATAGTTACCCGCTCCTTCAGAATTGGACTGTTATCTGCCCATTCTTACCACAAATACTAAGACCACTAATCAGCCATTGGTTGATGCTGAACTTGGTTCCAATCATATTAATGATGAATAGGGTTAAATATTTATTTAAATATCAATGTGTGTGTAATAGGTACACCCTCATTAATAATAAAAATACAGTAAATGCCTGGAAATAAGTAGAAATATTCTCTCACATAATGGTAGTGTAACCTAGAATGTGCAAAAGTAAAGAAGAGGAAAAAAAAGACATACGAAATGGCAAAATTAATTTGGTGACAGAAAGCTTATCTGAGGATAGAAACAATAAAATGGAAACATGGTGAAGAAGAAGAGGAAATAAGTATGAAAGGGTGGATGGAATCCCTCCCCTTTCTTTTTCCTTTTAATTGGCACCTGTCCTAAGGAGTTTTTAAATCATCAGGTATCCTTAGAGGATACAATTTCACATTTTGTTAGTAGGTGAATGAGCCTGTTCATCTTATGAGTTTTGTAAAATTAGTTACAGAATTAGATCCTGCAGGCTGACACATGCGAGAGGAAAAGACTCACTCATCTAAGAACAGCTATTTTTAGTAGCTTTATCAAGTGGAATGGATAAATAAAGTAGGTAACATGCCATGATGAATTTTCCTGGTGAACCTCATGTACAACATCTAGAGAACTACTGTAGACAGAGGGTATGTAGTGGAAGATTACTTACCTTTTGAGACATCACCTGTCATCATCCCTACTTCTGAGGAGTAGATATAGAATACAGGCAGTGCAAAGAATAGCTCTTAAATGATACAAAAATTTCTGTTCAGCAAGGTTCAATATAACCAGAAAAGCCAGTGTTGCCAGATGCTGTGAAATGTTAATAGCCAATGTTGCATAAAAAGAGCCCTAAAAATAGCCCCATTCTAGATTAAGCAAGATTTTTCAGCTACATTCAGCTACATTATGATGGAAGTAGAGTGGGTGCAAGTTGCTAAAACCAATGCTACAACATGGTCTAATTTACTTTAATTTCCACAATAGAAATACTTTAAAAGTATATCCCTTATTTTGAAAGCTGAGGCTGTGCTTCTGATGGTAAGCCCTGGACACAGATAACGTGTTTTCATCATGGAAGGTAGCATGGCTGTAGTACTGCTGGCTGCTGCAGCGTCACTCAGCCTGGTCCAGGCAGGACGTACCTAGCAATCAGATTAGACTATCGACAAAGATCTGCGCAGATACATTTTCTTTTACTATCCCCACGGTGGTTATGAATTTCTGTTTCTTTACTGCAAAAATCAAGCAGGCCCCTTGGCATCAAATGACTGAGCCTTGTTTGCTCTACACCACTGGTTTAAAAGTGATCAAGTCCTTGACGCATTAAAAGGATTTGGCACAGATTCAAGCAATGAAAATTTGTCCAAGTTGTTTAATCTCTGTAGGTACAGGAGGTCAGTCAGTAACAAGACTATCATCAAGTGTACTCCAGAGTCATGCTAGAAGAATGACCTTTCCAGTTTGGCATATGTTTAAACATAGTCGACAGACAGGAAATAAGATAATCACACCCTACGGGGTCTTGCAGCTGCTGACACCTTCATTCCAAAGCCAGGGTAATTTTGAATGGTAGGCATATTTGGTAGGATAGACTGTGAGAAGCAGATGAAACTGAAAGTACAAGAAAAAGCATTGCTAGGTGGGAGGGGTTTAAAAACCCCGGTATTTCTTTTAGCTGCCTTCTTTTATCACGCCACTTTTTTAGACAGTTCTTTTCTACCTTTCAGCTCTCCACTCAGTGCTCCTGGAGCAAGCCCGCACAAGGGAAAAACACATGAAGTTTTGTTCAGTAGGCTCCCAAATACTTTCTAACAGTCTCCAGCTGTGATACAAGCAGAAAAACATAATAGTAATAAATGTGAAAAGCAAATAAGGTTTTCTTATTGTACAGCAGCAACCCGAAGACTACAAACATGTGACAAAAGATAAGTTACTGCCAAGCTAAAGCCAGCCTGTCATGTTTTATGGTCGCGTAGTTTATTGACCAATAATCGTCCTACTTCTGTGGGTGTCTGGTCATCGTTAGGATTGTATTCAACAACAATTGTAGGTTGTCTCTGGGATGGAGCATCATTTTGCTAGTGTCTTTATACATCATCTCACATTATGAAGACCTGGCCATGACTGGACTCCAGGGTGTTATCAGTCCGCAAGTGATAGATAAACCAAACAAATGAAGTTGAGCCACAGAGAACTGGTTCAAAGTGAAAAATAAGAATGTATTGGTCACTTAAAGCACATTTTCTAATTTTGTTATTTTTAGAAGACAATTGTTGGAAACTTCTCAGATACTGAGGTTTTACCTTATGTCAGGGGATATGAAAGACATTTATGAAGAACTGGTAAACTTCAATTCTGAAACAGCTGTGCCCTTCTCTTGCAAAGTTGTCTACTAGCTAACTAATCAAAAGGGAATTTTGGAGCCATCAAGTTCAACAGAGAAGTTCTCTCTTCATACTCTGGCAGCAATGTCAAATGCTAATAAGAAAATACTTGTTCTAGTCCCAGGAAATTCCATGGAGACCCTGATCCCTGAATGAGGTACTAATTCACTTTGTTAGGAGCATGTGTTTCCAAGAAAAGGACATGCTGCAAATTTTAATTGCAAATCAAATGTGGAATCTAACGAAAAAAACCCGCACAGGAATTAGAAAACCCCCAACAACACACACCCCTCTTATTCTTACAGAGCACTATTAAAAGACTGAAAGCTGCTACACATAATTTAAATTAGTTTTATAAATCAGTCCAATGGTGAAACTTGAGAAAATAAATTAGCCACTTACAGGCCATCATCACATAGTAAGTATTTGTTAGAACTGATAGTAGAAGATAGAAAGAGATTCTGTCCCATCTCTTGAAGGCCAGTACAATAATTCAAAGCCAGAAGTGGGGTGTGCAAGAGCAGTTTTGATTCCCCACTGTGTCACCTTCATTCCAGTTGAATGTGAGAACTGAAACCTTCCTCCAGCAAAGGCTGGCAGATGGAGATCCTCTGGGTTATGGCAGACCATGCAGGCAGCAGAGCCATTCCTCCCCCACTTCATTGTGCAAGATGCCATGATTTCTACCCATCCTTCCAATGCCAAGCCTGTGTGAAGCCCTTTACAGGATACTCAGAGATGGAACAGGCAATGCTTGCAGCAAAAGACTTCTCCCCAGCTAGCAAGGGACTCAGCAACTGCACAAAGCTGGAGCCAGGGCAAGTGTGAAAAATCTTCCCCAAAGAGTTCTCACACTCAGTCTAATGCTTCAACCAAAACTCTTTTCTTTCTTACTGTTAGATCTTACTGCTGTTATATCTATGCTTTTGTAGCAGTTGGAAGCTTGCTAAATTATTTTATTTTTTGTTCCAGCATTTCACTATTCTGAATAAACACTAATCAAAACAGTATTTCAGGCTTGGCCATTGTTAATCATCCCATAACAAACTATAGTCAGCAGAACCCTACCATATTTAATGTAAAATCTGGTTTCATTTTTTAAATAAAATTAAACATATTTAACTGATTGATGGGAGGCACCAGCCCTGAAGCAGGTCTTGAGGCCCTTGTGGACGAGAAATTCTGTACTAGATGAGCAGGTGTGGCTTTTGTGGATCTACTTTGCAACAACGGGTCAGGTTTTTGGTTAGTAAAACTCCGACTGACTAAAGTGAGATAACAACCAGAAAGATCATAGCCTACAACACTGCATGGATTCTTCATCTTGCGTTGACTTGATATAGTTTGGGTTTTTTGTAAGTAAGAGACAATAAAATATCATCTTATGTTTTAAACACATGGCAACAGCTCTTTAAATAATCAATATTTTGGAAGATTCCTCCACCCCTTTTTCTATTGTCCATCCTAATCTCTCCTATCCCTGACATTCAAAAATCATGAATTCATCCCCCAGATCATAGCATCAGATCAAAAATTCTTCATGTTTATTGTGTCTTTTAATGATTTTTAAAGTATCTTTCTACTTCTTAAGCCTTTATACATTTATATTTTCATCTTTTGTTCAGAAGTACAAGTCTAGAGACACCTTTTTCCTCAAATGAAAACTGAGAATATCATGCAAGTCACTTGACCTTTTGAGCTGGTGCATTAATAACTATGATAAATATCACAAGCGTCAAATACAGTCCCTGATAATGGACTTACCTTGGGAGACCACATTCTCCCAGGCCCAACACAGTCCCTAACACAGGTCTTCAGTGACGCTCCCTACTTGACCTCACACACTGCTCCACCGTGGTGCAACTTGGGAAACTCCAACTGAAAAGCTACAAGCAAGTGACAGAACTGGAACCTGGGCTCAGACCCCTACTGTCACGCTAACAGTAACTTCCCTAATGCATGTTAATGTGAACTAATGAGTAATGATCCAAAGTCCAATCTTCAGTGCAGCTTATATTTATTTTTCATATAGAACTCCTGACTTCCATTTTTTGTCTGTGAAAATTAGAAGTTTGCACTTAAAGTGATTTCATTTATATCAAAACACAAACTGTTCCACAGCGGTAATTAGTGGTGTTTGGAAAATGGTCTAAACTGGAACAAGCCCAAACCAAAACTACAGAGCAAATACACCTGTCCTTCAGGGTACTTAGACTGTGTCACTTTGTAAGATGAAGATAAAACAAACATCACCAGGCAGGTTTTCCCTCTAAATAGAAGGGGTGAACATCATTACCGTGTCTCTCGTTGCCATGAATATTTGTGACTTCGGAGAGAGAGAGCATGTAGTCGGGGAAAATGAAAATAAGCCCTCATCTTAGTAATAAGCTGTTCTAACTATTTTGTGTCAAATTATGGTTTGTCATCCCTAGTGCACAGGACAGATGCAATAAAACAAAAAAACCTAATAAGAAAGACAGCTAATTACAATAACATTGTGAGGCTCAGGGATTTAATTTTAGGGGCTCCTTGGGCTCACCTGGGATGTGCTACTTAATTACCTGCATGATTGCAGGAATACATGGTAAAAGATGTTCACCTGTTGTACAACTTTTAAAGAAATGGCCAGACTGGTCAATCTTAGATCTCCCATTACAGTGTCCACTGAGATGCGTCTAAACATCTGGAGATGATGCTGGACACTGTACTCATACTTCCTGATAATGGACGTAATTGCTTCCCTTGCTTATTCTCATTTAACAGTATAACGTTATAAACTGTACAGTGGTACCTGTATTGCTGTTCATCGAAAGGAAGGGGGGGGGGGGGGGGGGGTGTACAGCCAAAGGCCTAGTGTCTGCCTAAATTTTGCTCCACATTTAGGAAGGTGACAAATATTGCAATTTATAGGTGGTTGTTATTTCTGAGATAGTACTGATGTGAGGAGTAATACGGAAAACCTTGTATAAAGGAGGCTTCACATGTAATTACAAAATTACCTGGTTTTTTCAAAAGTTCTGGGTTCTTAAAATATATACTGAAAGGTTTGTTTTTACTGTATTCTGTGCTTTTGTTTTTATTTGAAGTATAAAAATGGTCTACAAACATTCTTTCCTTGAAATTTCTTACCATTTTACCTCATGTTGGATGTCACCAAGTACAGCCAATGCAGCAGCAGCAGCTGCCGCCATTACCACGATCTTGGTTTGCCCTTGTCAGGGTCACACAACCTTGTCTACATGAAACTATGGCCACCTCTTGGCCAACTGAGCCATGGCAAGTGTTGAAAGAAAAATCAGCAACCTGATGCGAATGATGTTCTAGTTCTGGCTATGGTCAAGGGGGAGAGATGTGTAGTATGGCAGCACTCAGAGATGAATATATCGGGCTGAAATACGGGCAGGAAAATGAAACACTAACTTGAGCTAAGACCATTCTCCATGAATTGTCAGAGGGCTGTTATGGGACTATGTATGCAATAAAATAGCCGTAAGGAGATATGCTCAGCATCTGTTGTGTGTGTCAACTGGTGTGGGACTGCAGAAAAATGGCAGAGATAACAAATTTGGATTATGGGGGCTGTTGTTTCTGTGAAACTGTTCAGTATCTGAAAAGGCTAAACCTGCCTGTCCACTTTAGGAGAGCAACATTTTGGGGTAAGGAAGATATGTATTGATATTTTTGTTAAGAGGTTTAACGTTTAAAACCTTTTCCTCTTCCATTATATTTTATTCAAGTCGTTTGAGGCTAAAGAGTATTTTAGTTGAAGTCGGTTTGCCAGTCAGCCCACACCGCTAAATGACAAGCTCCCAAAGAGATTGCCAAACTAGTTGGCTCTGTGGGACAATTTCTATATTGGTAAACTAATCAGGGACAGGGCATTTAGTCTGGATTCTGGCTTGCCACTATTCGTACTGTTAAATTGTTAGACTGATACCTGCTATAATTTTGGCTCAGGCACAGCTGAGACCCCAGCACTAACCAGGAAGGATTCCCACTGGGCACTTTGACTGGTTCTTACTGTAAGAAGCACAAAAGACAGATATGCAGCACAGTTACAGAGACATCCATGGGCAGATATTACAAAGCTAATAACCCAATGCATTTTTTTGTGAGTTTTGCTTGCATTTACCCAAAATACTTGGGGTGAAATTGTGACTTCACTAGGCTGAAAGACTTGCCATGGATTTCAATGAGACCAGGATTCAGCTGATGGACCTGGAGACATTTCAGCCCATGGTTGCAACATATTCCATCTTTCCCATGTTCACATGGAG
Organism: Fregata magnificens; assembly: GCA_013389945.1. Lineage (NCBI taxonomy): Eukaryota > Metazoa > Chordata > Aves > Suliformes > Fregatidae > Fregata > Fregata magnificens. The sequence continues at coordinate 161,079 of WAAD01041412.1, read as the reverse complement.
CCTAAGTGCCTGTGCAGTGTGAAACTTCTGCAGTGCTTGATACTGGGTATCATCTGCCCTGCAGCATAAAGATTTGACTAAAGATGACCAGGCCTCAGACACAACAAAAAATGTTCCTTCTATTCCTCTTATCTTTTTGCATTTCAAAAGAATTTCTGATATTTTTCATTTCCTACCCCCAGAGGAATATGGCCTGCTGAGCAATAATTCCATTTCGGTAGCTCATCCTAGCAATTTCCAGTAGCAGCATTTCTTATGTAGTCATATTTATACTGAAGTAAAGAATTCTCTAAATGCACCACATTTTAAATAATTTCAATTATGATGCTGTCACTTTTTATAATGGATGGTAGCACAGAAAAACAATAGTCCATCAGTGTACCAATGTAAAAAAATTAGTTGTGATTGAGTGAAAAATGGAGCATTTTTTCCTGTGATTTAAGACATTGGAGACAAGGTTTTTCACATAAAAAGTAAAATTTCACCAATAAATCAGTAAAAGCAACTTTTAGACATGTGCTCTATACTTTCATTAATATGCTTTTTTAGATTGGTTGAGTCTCTTTCTGTTTTGTAATTAACTTATCAAGGAGTAACGGTCTAATTTTAAAAAGCTGACTGGATGACAGATATACTATTTGTTTTAAATTGAAAATATTTCAGCATCTGCCAAGATTGGATTTCTTTAAATTACCCTTTAAAAACATTGATTTCTAATACCGTATTTCCTTTTCTCAATAAAATAGAAATATGTGTTCAGAGGAGGCTTTTTTTAAGGAGGCATTCAGCTATTCATGGGGTCCTTCTGCAACACTTTACAGCTGGCTTTTGATTTTCATGTCCTAAAGAACTTAGTATCATCAGTAAACCTCATCACCGTATTCTTCACCTTTTCGACATCACTTAGTAATAAAAGACCAGCACAGATCCCCAGCAAAATGTAACAAATCTCTGTTGTGAAAAAACTTGTATTTTTATCCATTGCTGCATAGCTTTTAAACAGTTACTGACCTGCAGAACATTTTGTCTCTTACCTCATCAGAAACTCATTTTTTTTTATAAGCCTTTACTGAGGGACCCGGTCAAAAGTATTTTAGAAATCTAACTGGATCCGTCTCAGCTCCTTGTTCACTTTCATACACTCATCATAAAGAACTCTAATAGATTTTTGAAGTACAACTTCCCTCTGACAAAGCCATATGGACTCTTCTTATTCTACCCACTTACTGTATACACTAGTTCTAGTTTTGGTTACTGTTTTGCTTTATTTTCTTGGTACAGAAATCAGATGTACTGAACATACCAAACACATGGCAGAGCCTTAAAAGAATTTCAAATCCTCCACCTTTTGTTACTCAGGCCAATTCAAGTGGCACACTACAAAAAGCAATACAGCATTTTCATATTTTAGCTATGCTGGAATTCAAGAACAGATACTGTCAAGTCCTGGCAATTTGCATAATTCATTTTTATCAATCCGTTCTAATACCTTTTTTAGTGAGAGATTTTACCAGCTTAAGTCATCTGCATTGCTGCTAAAGATATTGACAACCTTACGTCCTGCCCCACTCACATAGTCTTCTCCTTGCTGTGTGTTGGCACAGGCTCTCATGGGGTTGTGCAGCTGGGGAAGGGACCTGACTATGCTGAAAACAAACCCTATCCCCTCTCCAAAAGCAGCTGGTTTTGCCAAATTGGGCAGCTGGTCCGTGAGTATGTAACTGTAGGACCGCTTGTGCTGCTGGCAGGTGTGGGGCACAGGGGAAGGATACAGCAAAACAGACTGAGAGCAGCCTAGGCTAATTGTGAAACTGCATCCTGATATTTCAGCTTGAGGCAGTTTGCTGTCATTATAGTTTTACTCATTTATGTGCATGAGGGATTTCCACAGAAACCCACACCACCATAAGATTTAATGATACTGTTGAGAAAGGAGATGGAGTGATGGTCTCCGAGAGTGTGAGAAGCCTCTCCGACCAGCATCACATATAAAGAATGTCTCCCTTTGCTATCACAGGTACAAAAGAAATACACTTCTCCAACAGCTGAGAAAAGTGGGAACTCTGCCCATTCAACTACCAGTTCAAGCAGGATCAGACGAGACATTTTGAATGGGAATTTTTTTCTTTGCATCTTCCTGAAATCCATAATGAGAACTGAAATTCACCTTAGCAGAGCTTTCAGGGGTTGTATGGATACAGAGAATCGGCATTCAAGCAGAAGTCTCATTCTACTTTGTTAATGTTCCTGTGATTTCAGTTATGAAAAGAAACGCTACTCTTCCCACCTGCCTACACAGGGGCTCTGCATTTTGATCATTGGCCTAGGACTATCTGCAAGTATCAGTTCATCTCTCATTTGTGCTTCTTATAGGTGTGTGTATATATAAACCTATCCTTTTAAATACCTGTATGTCAACATTTATACTTTTAAATTATGCACAGAGAAGTGTGAGTGATTCTTGCAGAGAGGGAACAGTTTTGAGTATACTAACAAAATTTCTTTGGTGGACAATAATGGGAGTACACAAGAATAAAACGGGTTTTCATTGCCAAAACAAGCCCGTAGGCAGGTGGGATGTAGCATACCTCATCCAGATGATGGAGTGTTGCAGATCATCTTAAATATGCAGTAACACACCATAAGGCTTTAATGGAGCCTCAGATTCCTCTACACACTGAGCTCTTTTCTCATCTATTAGGGATGTTAATGTAAGCCAGGCCCCTGACACAGCACGGCTAGAACTTGGGCTGTCACTTGTGGGCTTGCAGGATACTGGAAGGCCATAGTTCAGTAGAAAGAAGGTTGATGAGAAAGCTTGTCTTTATCATCAGTTACTACTGCTAGTAACGGTCCTGATTCAGGAAAGCACTAAACAGAGTGGGACTTGGTCAGAAGTAGATATTTAATTTCTGTATCCCGCCCTGTTATTCCCACAGTACATCCAGAGATCTGTATTATGATTTTTGTCCCTAGTGCAGGAAGAACAGTGCTCCTGAGCTGGGAGAACAAAGGACAAACATTGCTGAAATTCCACATTCCCATCAGGTCTGGGGTTTTCAAGTATTTCTAGGGAGGAAAGTCCCACAATCTGCTTTCTTAGTTTTGTTGATGCTCTTTCAGCTTCAAATAAGTTGTTAAATTTCTTTAATTGTAAAAATATATTCAACAGTTATGCTTCAAAAAAATCTTGCATTTTTTGGGAGGGGAAGGGCATACTTGGACTTTTGTGATGGTACAGCCAGATGGCATCCTTTAAGAATCTGGTCAGATTATACAGCTTAGAAAATCTATTACTTTAAGTATCTAAAAGAATACACAGTTGCTGAGGTTTTGAAACTGCTCTGTCCTAATATCACAGCATTCCTACAGTGAAGGTTGATCCAGTTTATGGTCTTGTGGTGAGGGACCAGATAAACACGAAAAATGCTGAGTATTGGTTTTACACACAAGGTAAAAAGAAGGACTCCATGGCAATTTGAGTGATGGAGAAACCGTTTTGTGGATAGAATCCTGAATCACTGACAGTTTGTATTTTCTCTCAGGAATATTCCACAAAAATCTCCTAAAATACTGCCTACAATCACATGCTATTTTTAAATGAATACATGAATAAAATAAAAAAATCTGTATTTCTGTAATGCCTAGGAATTCCAGTCATGAATGAGAAGTCAATTGTATTAGATATTTCTCTAAATACAGAGCAAAATGATGACATTCTTGGTCACAAAGATTTTTCAATCTAATTGTTAGGAAAAAGAGAGGTGGATGCAGAGAGAGAGAGATGGTATTTATGAAGGAGTGGCTACAATGGAGAGTGTAAATCCCAGAATGTTTGCAACTAGGTTCTGGCCACGTTTTGGTGCCTATCATGACAGACAGTTTTGGAGAGTGACTGGAAGAAGGATAACATTTTAAATGGTCTACCGTACATGTTTCTAAAGGACTACTCAGACTTCAAGACTAGTGAGGAAAAAAGCATTTTGAAGTGTGAGTTGAAACTCAGGTAGACAAAGCAGTATGGAAGCATTGGCTGAGGAAACATAGGAACCAGCTTCCTTGGAAACCAGGAGAGAGAACAAGGGGCTTCTCAGACCACTGAAACTGATCTTTCATTAATAAAGCTATGAGATTAAGAAAGTCTGGGTAAGTTTCAATTGTTCAAGAAGACTGAACTATTTTAGGGATAACTTAGGGGAAGAATCAGCCAGTTTTACAGACTGCATGGATATGAGGACCCTGAGGAGACCAAAGGCGACACCTGAATGAAGAGATGACTAGTCATCTAAGTCAGGGTAGCTTGCAAGAAACACCTAGAGCTGTGTTTTATTTATGCTAGGAGACAGAAGACGTTATCAATGAGGTGGCCAAGATTTGAGTTTGGATAGAAAACAGATCTGGAATGAAGAGGAAGATGTTTTACTCCACCCATGCACATTCTGTTAGCATTAATTCAGTTGCTCATTTAAGCTAGACACAAAGCTGCATACATGTAACCTCTACATACACTCAAAGGTGTAGAGACAAAAGAGGCTACTGTGTCCATCCTGTCTCTTCCCACTGACCTGTGATCCTGACATATCCTACAATCACCCCTTCCTGACCATCACTGCACTGGGAACCAGTCTTTGAAGGGAAAGGGCAGAACCTGGGAGAGAAGTTTGGAGGGAGTGTGCAGGAAATACCTACCATTAATTGATCCCAGTTTAGAAACGTGCAAGGCAGGCTTGAACTGGCTCAAGAGACTTCGGCATCTTGTGATTTAGGTCAGGATTGGCTAAATGCATGTATTAATTGTTATGCAATAATTGGATCTGTGTGAAGGAGTGTGGATATTAGATACCTCTGTGAAAGAGCAATTAATAATGCAAAGAACACTACAAAGTTACAGAAGAGTGGTTATCTCTACTTACCCTTTCCTTGCTGACAGGAATGGCGGTTGTCAGTAGTCAGGCAGAGTAGTGTTAAGTGTGCTGGTTCCAGCTACACAAGCTTTGTCCCAGATGTTCATGAAGGTCCTCCACGGTCAGTTGTCCCTGAAGGTAGGGCTGTGTAACTGCCCTTCAGGCTGAGGTAGATGAGTTTTATGAGGTGGAGAGCACCATCAGGTTGGCTGATCTTTACTGGTTGGTGGTCCGCTCTAAAGTGTTGCTCGATGATGGGTGTAGCGAGTCTCTGGGCAAGTATTCTTGTATTAGGTTAGTTCTGCTACTTCTACCAATTATGTTTTCTTCATAACACTTGCTTGATCGTGCTTTACCTAGTAAGAGTTACATGCCTAACAACTACATAGCAACATAATGAAGGTCAAACTGCAGGCCTCTGACATCAGTGTGACTACTCGAGTGACGTCAGCTCAGTAGGCCAAGACAAGGTAGGGGCAGCTGAGGACTGCAAGGGACTTCACCTATGCCTTGGGAGACAGAACCTGCTGTTCTGGCCTAAATAATCCTCACCCACCTTCTGCCCCCTCTTTGCTTTGTAACAGGAGTCACACCAGCATCCTCTTTTTTTCTGCAGAGAATAATCAGAGGCTACAGCAAACCACGAGGAAGGTTTTTTCTAGGCAGAACTGAGTTGATAGAGGAAGACAGCTATAAGGTGGGAAGGAGGCAGATGTGGGCTTTTGAAACAAGCTGGAAACTCCAAGAACATGAGGAGCCACCCCTGGGGAGGAGGAGATGGGGGCAAGTCGAGAGAAGGGAAAGAGATTGAGTACAGCCTCCCACTCCTCACCAGGTCTGCTGCAGACCCATGACACCCTGCTGGCTTCTCCCAGATTCCCTCCCCATCCCTACACGCATCTCCCAGGTGTCTCACAAATAGCCTCTGAGATTTCCCTTCCCACTCCCAGGAACCTGCTCCACTGCCACAAAAGCTGAAAAATGGCAGCTGCTGCCAAGGAGCTTTAAGCTGCAAATTCCTAACAGCATTCCAGCCTGGAGGCTTGCCCCAGGCAAGTAAATCTGAAGAGCTTTAACCCAAGCTAACTCCCAAACAAGAAACATTATTGTTTGACAGCTATAGCTGTTTGAACCACAGAACCAAGTGTACAGTGGCTCTCCTCTTCTTTACTAAGCTTCCTCCCCTCCTGCCAGCCACATACCAGATTATGAGGGACCACAGGCATCAGCATCTGCAGATCCCAGCAGCTGAACTGCCTTTATTGCTTGTCTTCGTGTTGCGGTACAGCTTGCACATTATTTGTATTCTAGAAATACTACAGATAAAATAATGAGATAAGCAGGTCTGCCATGCTAAGCAAACAGCACTGATACACTCTTCAGCTTCCCACAGGTCCTAGCATCCCTAGGTAGGGTCTTAAACCATACCATAATGGTACACCTCTGTTCCATCTTTGCACTCCATGCTTGTTCACTTCTGCTTCTTTCCATTGCCCTCTGCTCTTCTCCTCCCCTATGAATCCTCCTGCATCTTCCAGCTGTTGCTGTGTCCATTCCAATGTTGTATGCCATTCAGACTGCCTTCCCCAGAGTCCTTCAAATAACCTCAAAATTGCTATGAAACAGCACTACGTAGTCATAACAAGCAGAAGGTAGAAGTTAAGATGATACTAAGTGTCCACGCTGGGTTGTTTGGCAATCACACAAAGCCAGAGACTCTGCCACAGCTCAGTCTCTTCAGCATTTGAATTCTGCCTGATCAACAGCATGTGACCCAAGTTTATATACGATACTGCAGCTAGTATGAAGTGTCTCACAAGATTTTCCAGCAACACGCTTTGCCACGTACCCAACCAACTTGTTTTGCTGTGCATATTATTTCCACCCACACCTACAACATGGTTCTCTCTCTCCAACATCTTATCACTGCTGATTTACCTAAATTAATTTAAAGAGTAACATGCGCCCTCAGCTCTCTGCAGCAGATCACAACTTCTTCTTGGCTCTTATTTTTTTGAGGATGCCATAGAGAGTTTCACCCCTTTTTCTGAGCAGCAGCTGACTTGCCACCAGACTGCTTAACAGTCCTTGTTTTTCTTACCCTGAAAAAAGTCATGTAAGATTCAGGCAAATGATTAAGTGGGACCATGTTTTTTCTTATTTTCTTCTGCGGCCTAGACTGTCACATTCTTTAATGATATCTTTGTAAATGCTGTGCACTTTAGTGTTAGATGTTACCTATCAGATATTGAATGCAATGTACAAAAGCAGGATACCAAAGCAGTCATGACACCAGTGTGCCCATAAATACCTGTTTTCTCTCTTTGTTTTCCTTTTTTGATGCAGGTATTTGGATAACTTAGAAATTAAAATTATATTCTGCTCTAAGTGATCAGTCTTATCAGACAGCATGAAAAGGGTACCTCCTATCCTTTCTACTACTGCATGCTTTGCTGTCACATGAGCATATGTCCTTTAATTTATGTTACAAATCCTGGTATGTGTATTCATTATGGACTAGGGATTGTTTGGGCAAATGAGTTATGATTCCCTCGGAAAAACAAAACCAAAACAAGACACCAATGTAACACATGGACGCAGCTCTTAAACAGATAAGTAATGCTGGATTCACTCCAGGGGCTTTTGCTCTGTGTTGCAACAAGTTAACCCAGTAGCTGCTCAGTGTTCTGTGTTGCTCAGGAGAAGAAGCTGTGAGTACTCCTTCTTGCAGGTGTTGCCTTGTGAATGGTTGATGATTCGATTTCAGCCCATAAATTTGATATGCACTCCTTCTGCATGCTGAATTGTATAAATTGAAAAGCACTGCGTGACTTACAACTCCTAACAGAATAATTATTCAAAGGATGCCAGAGAAGTTGAGGTAGAGAGTGTGTGTACCAGAGTGAAGATGTACATTTTTTATCTTAGAAGTTAAAGACCTAAGGAAATAGCACCAGAAACATTTTCCTGTTTCTATCTACTCAAGAGTCAGACACAATTTCAGTTCTTGTGTTAAAATTATCACTTTCCTTACTCCAAACCAGGAATTCCACAGAAACCAGAGGAATAAAGCATTTTAAGTGGTTATAGAAAGGAAAACAGTCCCATGCAAGCATGGCAGAGAATATAAATCAGCTCTGAAGACCACGGAAGAGGCTGTGTCATGATTCCACTCATGTCACTAAGGTGAGATCTCTCATCTAGTAAGTGGGAATTGTCTGAGGGTGCTGAAAGTCTGATTTCCTCATCAAGTCCTTTAATGGCTGACCATTAGGCAAGAGGCGGACAATAACCGTCTCTGCTGGTTTGCATTCTTGACTGGAAATAGCTCTATGCTGAACTTGGTAAGCTCCATGTATGCTAAAGATGCAGCTGTCTTCATGAAGCCATTCCACATAGGATTAAAACAGTGTCACAAAGATGGTAGGTGTCTGCATATGCTCAGATGATGAAGAGGTGATGAGTGGTTTACATGGATTTGCTTTTTAGGAACATGGTGCTTATACCCCACCTAGATCATACTCTAGTACCAATACATACATATGCATACCTATAGGATCTGGGCTTTACCGCAGATATTTTAGGCGAGAATTTATATTAAATGTCATGCTGGTATTTACTGTAACAGTCCTCTCTGGACTTAAATTTATGCTAGCTATTGAATAGCTGTTCTTCGGGATTGTGGGGAGAAGGAAGACAACACTGAAATGTGAGAGCTAACTTTTAAACCAAAAATAATCCACATACTGGGAAATTCAGCTGACAAGCTTCCCCCTTCATTATATGGGGCTGTAAAAGGACATTCCTCTCAAGTTCCCTGCCCTTTATGGAAAATTATGCAGAGATTAATATTACCTACTGACATGATATGACAGCACGCTATATTTCCTCCCAAATCTAAGAACAGTTGCCCAAACAGGCCAATACTTAAAAACCAAACTTTGTTATATATGTATAGATAAGTTTCATGAAAGAATAGAGTAAAATTTTACACTGCCTTAGGAACACTGTACCTAGGAAATACTACGTAAAATTCCTCCTTGTGCTATTTTGAACATATTCTTATAGCCTTCTTTGGTGTCCCCTGCCTTTTGATACGTGGTCCCAAGCTACTAACAAACAAAATGTCAGGATACTAGTTACACAGCTTTATTGCAACAGGAAAGCTACAATTCAACATAATTTTAGAAATACTGATCAATAACATTAACAAATCTTCTAAATCTCAGTGATGGTAAATAACTCCTCCAGTCTTCACAGACAGATTGGTCTGTTCTATTCTGCTCCCTGCACTTCAGCACACAAGAGTTCACCATACTCGAATTGCAAATGAGCGGCATAAACATTAAAAATGTTTCTGCGTGTTATTTTCATTGGCATCAGTCTCAGCAGCGTTTTGGAGATGGAAGAGCTTTTGCAAGCCTCAGCGGGGCTGCAAGAAAACACACATTTCTCCAGTTTGATTGCCAGAATGGAGAATTAGCTTTATTCAAGTCCTTGATCTTTTCCCTGCAATCCTCGTTGGCCTGACTAGGGATCTGGCCCTTAACAGACCACTGAGTACTGCTGCAACCATCTTTATAATCACAGACGGTCACCAGCATCCTACATGTTTGTCTCTGGCAAGCTGGAAGAGCCTTTTCTAAAGGCTTCACAAGGTGCTTGTTGCAAGTGCTAACCAGGCAACACTGTGGAAGAAGCTGATGTGCGCAAAATATAGAACTGAGCCCCAGTGCATGCAGAGATAGTGCGCACAGGTAATGGCCTCTGTATAACACTACTTAGAAAACAAACTGGATTGGCTACCTAAGCAATGGCTGCGAAATTAAGCAGAGGACTGCTTAGAGCTCTGAGCTACTGGTGCTACAACAGCTTATACTCTAAGAGAACTTTTGTGTGTTGTAGACAGGTTTGGTTAATCAACATTTGTCTGTACTCTCTAATCTAGGGCAATTTCTTCAGGCTGAGGAGCCCACGCCTGCATTTTTTGGCATGCTAAAGCCTCCCACTGACTGCCAGGAGGGCTATTGGGTCTAACACACAGGAAGATTGAAGCATTTTATTCCTTAAGGAATGGTGCTGCCAATTGCAGTGCTAGGAATACAAAACCATCTCAGAATTCAAAGTTTGTCTCAAAGACAGGACAAAACAACTTTCTAGGAAAACAGATGTGACAGTTGCCATTCTGTGTTGCTTTCTGAGGCCTGCTGGTGTAGCCTGCTAACAGCACCAAGATGTACAGAATTGCCCATAGCAGAGCCGGGGACATGCTTCTGACACAACGTACTGTTCAAAGAGCCTCAGGAACAAAGACCTGATCATCAAAATGAATTAAAAGGTGATCTTATCCTTCATTCCATAAAAAGAATCATTAGTGACTCCATTTCTGTGAGGAAAAGGTTAAATCTGCACAGCTTTTTGTGCCAAATTCTTCATTTTAAACACAATTAGTGTCCACTGGTACCTAAGACTAATTCATGCAACAGCAGCTGCAGCGATGATTTTTTCTGCCGCCTGAGAAAAATTTACACTGAAATGTGGAATAAGGCTATGTCAAAGGTAAAATAAATAAACCATCATAGCCAATGCCAGCCAAGAAAATAAGATCCAGCACTGCAATCCTTCGTACTGTTGAGCCACTCACTCTCTGGTTTTCACATTTTCAGCTTGTGCAGATTTTTTCTTTGTAAACTCAAATGTCTGCTGGGACTGGGAGTAGAAGAAAAAGCTGTGGTTAAACCTTTCTTCTGTCCAGCCCCATTCCTTGAATAATTGGATGTAAAAGAAATAAACTATGAAGTCTCTCTTCCAGCAGTCAGAGTATCACAAAATAAATTGCGGTTAATCTGTAGCAACACAACTGTCCATTTCTTCCAGGCAGATGAAACATAAAGTATGCAGTAATGGTTAGAGCACTTGCTAATTATTTAACAGAAGGATTTTCCACACAAAACACATTTAAAAATTGAAAAGCTTCACTAGTTCTGACCAGAACATTTAAAATAGATTTTTATAAATGATATTTTAAAGCAGAGGACTGCAACTGACCCCGTCTTGCAGCCTGAATTCAGCTCAATCCTACACAGTATTATAGACCCTTCTGCAAAATGGGTCCTTAGCAGGAAAAAAATACAGTATCAGGTATCACTAGTCTGAAGCAGGAATGATTTCTAAAGACTGGCCAGGAAGAAGCAGTGTCAAGACCGGGAGGGGATTTCCAGTTCTGCCTTGTCTGAACTTCAGTTACTCACGTGCCTCCTAGATTCTCCATGCCTCAGTTTACTCAGCCTGAGCAGCAATCTTTGTACACTCTGTGAAACTCTGGAGCTGAGGTGCTGCAACACACAGTAATTTCCAGTGAGCATCATTTACAGTAACATTTTATTGTTCATCATTCAGCATCCCCTTTCCTTAAGCATCCTAAAATTTGAGGTTTGATGGGTTTTTTCTTTTTCAATGGAGCTGCACACATCAGTTTATCAGCCAGCTGTCCCTATGTCCCTCTTTTGAGCTGATGTCACCACTTCAGCACCATCCATCCATCTTCCCCTGCAGTGTGTGCTCCTTTCCTACGGGCTGCAAATTTCACCTGCCATTAATTTTGTTCATTCATCATGGTTGTTTAGGAGAAAAAAAGGACTATGAGGAAATGTTGACATCACTACTTGCCTTCTTTCTCCAGACCTTTCTTAAACAGATACGTGGGACTGAAAGTGAGGAGGGGTCAGGGATTGCAGTCTCCCAGGGTCACATGAAGAGAACTAGAAAAAATTACTGATTATCAAAAATTGAACAGATTAAGAGTTTGGTTAGCCTAAAAAAAAAGAGAAGACCAAAAGTACACATGCTGACAGTCTTCAAAATACGTAAATTCTATGCTGAAAAGGAAGGGAATGACCTGTTCCCTAAATGGATAGTGCAAGAAGTAATGGGGTTAAACGGCACCTAAGGAGTTTCTAATTGGAGGCAACAGAAAACTGTCCTAAGCTAAGGGAAGTGGAGCACTGGAAGAGATGCCTGGGGACGTTATAAAGTTCCATCCCTGAAAATCTTTGCATAATTTGGATATTTACCAGGAAAGAGATGGAGAGATTGGATCCTGCTTTATGGCAGCAAAATCACGGCATGGACCAGATGAACTCTTCACATTCCTTTCTGTCCCAGTAAGTTTATGCCATAGCTGTGAAGTCGAGAAAGATCCATTGATCTTCCCGTTTTCCACTCACACATATTAACAGTCTCCCCCACCCCCCCAACAAACCCAGCTTTTCATCTCTTCCTAATGCTGATCTGATATTTCAGAGGAAGGTGACACTTCCCCAAGTCACCCTAGAAGTAACACAGCCAGGGACCACAGGGAGAAAGTTCAATCAAAACAACAAAAAATATTATTTCCTGAGCCTTGCAGGCAACTCACAGAAAATCTGGAGTGTGGGATTAATGGACAAATACAATACATAAACAACACACTGAGTGTAGTGAGTTATTCTTTATTCCAAGCAGCTTTCCAAATAGGGAAAAGCAAGGAAATGCCAATGGGACTGAAAAGGCACATGGAGTCAGTTCCTGAAAGGGGCTCTCACATTCTTCCACCTGACTCTCAGTGAAAGAACGTCCTTAAAAGAAAATCAGATTCACATTGAGGACCCCAAGTTATGACAAGCCTTCCCCTCCCCTCACAGAAGGCACCTCCATGGTCCTTCCCCTGCTGCCTCCTACCTCTGTTGCCATATCCTGCCACAGTGAAGAAACATCATTTCAATGACAGCTCCTTCACACCTAACAGTAAGGGCTTTTCATCCTTCCTTGGGGGTACCAACTCCCTGCTCCAGCTTTAATTGCTAAGTCCTAGGTCAAACCTGCCCTCTCATACTAATCGTGACTGTGAATTTATGAAGTTCCACCATGAAATAGCGTAGGCTGTTTGCTCCTGCTGTCCTGTTTGGGAGAGTGTTGAGACCTTCAGTCCCCTGGTTGTCAGCAACCTCCTTCCTCCTGGTTTCCAGTCCCAATTTCCTCACGGTAAATCTTCTCTGGCACCAACAATGTTCAGCTCACCACACCCCAGCATTGCTTTTAGGAAACCACTTCCACAGGTCACCACACCATATGTCCTTCTGCAGCCTCATAGCTGAACACACATCTTTAGGCAACCAAAATGCCTGTAGTTACAGGCCAAAATCTATGGTCACAGCACACATCCATCTGCAAACTGAGAAAAGCTTGCAGTCTGCTACCTGATGTTTATGTGCACTCCCATCACAAGTGACACACCATTGTATGATGGGAGGTGCCTGCATTTTGGTCACATCATGGGTAAGTTTGGGTCACACAAGAGGGAAAGAGCTGTGCAACCATCAGGGTATTGGGCATCAGGCTGCAGGCAGGATGATTACATGCCTCAGGTCAAACAAGTCTACTTTAATCCCACTCTTCAGCCTTTATTAGGCTAAACAAGATGAGCTCCAGGACAGGTCTCCAGCATATTGAAGCGCAGAACAATTACAAGACATTTTCTGCCAAGACAGATCTGTGCATTTGAATCTTGGTTTTGCTTATCTTCTTCTGTTGTAACATAACACCATTTCAACTCCATCTGTGATTGCTGTGCTGGGAAGACAATAGAAAACAGAACATTTGTGACCAGAAGCATCGATGAAGTTTTAGCATCTAAAAGTCCTCCTTGTGACCCACAGAACAGGGCCTGCCATAACGGGAATCAGAAACGCAAAAGGCAAGTCGGCCAGGTGGCTGTACCTACTACTGGTATGCTTCGTGGCCCAAATGTGCACCTTTAAACCATCGTCATCAGTTGGGGATTTCCTGCCTGCGGCAGTCCCTCGGGACCAAACCCAGGCCACCCCCGAACACCCAAGGGGTATGGCACGCCTTTCTGAAGGCACGGTTCGAGGCATGAAATTCAACGCACTTGATTGCTTTTGCAGTATCACTGAGGCCATGGGGAGGCACTGGACGCGAATCAGAATGGAAAGGTAATGTGAGGTAACCCCTCCTCCTGAACAGTTGCAGAAGTATCCTTAACGTAGACAGTAGCCCTTTTGCCTTCTCTTTGACAGCTTAGCATGAAACTCGCACAACTCGGGAGCCCACCTGACTGCCCTCAGTCTCGGCGTGCGCCATGCCAACACCCCGAAATTAACCCACATATTTCAAGATCGCCACCAGGACAAGCGTAGTGCTGCGGGTGAGCGGAGGCTGCCGGATGCCGTAACGCGGGGATGTTTCGGCAGGACGCATAGGTGCGCCGGGCCACTCCCGCTCACCTCCCCTCGGGGGCAGCGGCCGCCCTGTGACTAACGCGGCCTGACAGGCGCAGCAACCGCGCTCGCCTCCCCGCCAACCGCCCCTCTCCCTTCCCCCGCCTCCCCGNCGCCGCCGCGCCCCTCCCCTGTCGCTAAGGGAGGGAAATACAGCGCGGCGCGGCGGGCTGTCAGGTGCGCGGGGCTGTGGTGCGCCCCGCTACGCCGCCGTCCGGGGACGGGGATCGGCCGTGGGGCTGGNGGGAGAGCTGCTCGCCAGGAGCCGTCCCGCAGCGCGCCCCTCGCCCGCCGCCGAAGAGGGACGGGGGTTTCCCCTTCGGCAACGCTCCGCTGAACGTAGGCTCTGCAGCCGGCCGCCCAGATAGGTTGCGTGGCAGCCACGGCTCGAGCAAATAGGTAAACGCCGCTGTGTAGATGTGCTGTTTGGAGGGGGAAAAAAGATTATATATAATAATAAAAAATAGGAGGATGCGGATATTGGGCCTGGCATAGGGGACTGGCCCTGCGCGGGGAGATGTAATAGCCTCTTCTCCTTTGCCTCGAGTGGCGGCGAGATGTTGTCTAATGAAAATGAAATCCTTACGTAAGGTGGATTGGATACCTGCTGGGTCGCGCATCGCAAGACGCTGCCCTGCCAGAATTACCTGGGTCTCTCCCTGCCATCGCACAGCCTTTCGCTATGGGGCCTGTCCTAAAAGCAGACTTTCATCTGTAAGAGCCCTTATATCTAAGAGCTGCATAGCGGTGTGGAACAAACAAAAATCAATGACGTTCCAAACTCAGAAAATTTAACTCATTTTACTCGTTGTCAAGCTTAACAGGCTTGAAAGGAGAATGTATTAATCTACTTTGCCATCAACCTGTAATAGCATTGCTTAAAACATTTCTACTTGGTCACTGTTTACTGTTTCAAACCCTCCAAATATTTCTGACTTGTTTCTTTCCCTGATCCTCAATGTGTTAATACATTGCCCGAATATCCTAAAGATGTCGGTGTGCATACTCAAAAGGCAAATATGGGTATAAGAACTGTAGGCAAAACACAGAACGGGGTTGAGACATTTCTTGGATTTCATCTCGGTTTCTGGCTCTGCCTACATTTTAGAGCAAGGTGATGAACTTTCTGCCTTGCTGCTTTTCTTCCCCTCTTCCCCATTCATCCTCAAATTAAGAACAAAACTTACGTCACAGTTTTGCTGGGGAAATTTTGTTTTAAGATAAAAAATTCCTACGCAATATGAAACATTAATTGTAGGAGAAGCTGCAAAGACTTACTATAGAGGCCCTGGTAAAAGTAAAAATAAAAATCAGAAGAATACTTTACCCTTGCCTGAAACAAAACCACTGAGTTATCAGAAATCTGAGATGCCTGCCTGTGTCTGTCTTTGTGGTGTGATGAAGTTTGTGTCAAGGTTTCTTTCCTTTTGGAAGAGGGGAGCCTGTAATAATAAACACCCCCCCCCCCCCCCCTTTTTTTTTTTTTTTTTTCTCTTCCCCTTTT